>CAKKLC010005589.1:0-31002 GCA_918559645.1 Ceratonova shasta | reverse complement strand
GAGGGGTTTGAGGAGAAGCGTACTGATGTTGAAACATCATTTGCTTATAATACCATTAGTGAAGTTATTACTAAAATGAGAAAGGTGGTTCAATTTTTTAGAAAGTCGCCTAAAAAAAATGACATCTTACAAAAACACGTTTTTGCCGATTAGAACAAAAGACTTAACTTGATTGATGATTGTGTGACAAGATGGAATTCGTTACTTCGAACTACTGAAAGATTTGTTTTACTTAAGTCGCCAATTCATAAAGCGCTTTTTGAAGTCGAATCGGATATTAATTTTACTCCATCAGACTGGAAGTTCATTGAAAATTTGCTAGATACGCTTAAGCCTTTCAAAATAGGTCTTCTATCTTTGTGTCATATGAATTCTGATCTCCACAGAGCTACTAAGGTGGTGGAATTTATTAATATGAAGATGGAAAGTATCAGAACTTCTTTATCTATTGAACTAAAATTGTCTTTAGAGTGTAAATTTAAACAAAGATTGAATTTAAATCTAGTTAAAACATATGATTTTTTACGAAGTCCTGGCAGTCTTAGGAAGTACATGGGCTCTGAAGACTATAATCATATCAGGAGTATTGTTGAGAATACTATTAATGATATCTATGTTTGCTATATTAAGAAGCCGATTAAAAATAATAAAGATAGCGAGAATGTTTATACAATAGAAGTCAAAAATCAAGTACCGACATCAACTCCGAGACCAAGCATCGAACTGGAAATTGAAGAGTTTTTTGATTATAATTCAGGATCTGATTATTCAAAATCGGAAAATGTAGAATTTATTACAGGAAATGCAATGTCTATTTATGAACAAGAAAAAAAGCGCTCTAAAGAACTTGAACAAATTTACAATTTTATATCTATTGTGAAACCAACTAGTGTTGATGCCGAAAGAGCATTTTTAATGGCAGGACTATTTTTGACTAAAAAAAGATCTAGCTTATCTCCACAGACTTTGAATACATTATGTTTTTTAAGGTCTCATTATAAAAATTAAATCATTATTAATTTTGTTCTATAGATGTTACATTATCTCATTGCATTTATTGTGTCTTATGCTGTTATTTGGTCAAATTTGAAGCTTGTCAAAACAATTTATATATTTCTTTTCTTAGCTTAAAAACTATTTTCAAATTTTTGATTAATCGACGATTAATCGGTTAATAATCGTTCTTTCGATTAATCACCGGTTAAAGAATTACGATTAACGTGAAAGCACTAGTTATAACCTAAATTTGTATTTAGTGTTTCAAGTAAGGTAACTGTGTCCTGTATTTTCAAATAGATGTCTGCTATTGACGAATCTTGACTTTAAAATGAGCTGAAAGCTCTCTAAATACGCCAAAACAATCCAAAAGGAGATGTAACATTGCATTTACTTGTGAATATTGCAAAAATTTTAGCAACTCCATGTTCATAGAAACTTGTTCTGTTGATGCACTAAGATGGTTCTGCTGAATTTTATTATGATGACTTATCAATTAATCAAAACTGACAATCACGTTCTTAACAGCTCTCTCTAAATGGCCAAACCATCTTTTGCTTCCAATTCTTGATGACATCAATGGTTTTACCCTTAATGGTGTTGGACATGCAAAAAAGTGATTTCTTTTCATACCACTACGGTGCTAGAATGTAATAACCCACTGAGTAAAGTCTCAACTTTTCTGCATAGAGGTATAGATGATGCTTTGACAAAGTCTTGATATGCCAACTCCAGACGATGAGTAGCACAAAGCAAAGCTTGCACACTTGCCCTTTCTCTAAATACTTTTAACTTAAAAATGACACCTTTTTGTTCACCGGGCATAACTTCAGCCCCGTCTTTGGCTATTTTTAATGTCTTAGCTTACCAGCTATTCTCAAACTGCTTGTTCGTGGCATTAACAAAAGCATTTAAAATGTGTTTCAACATCTGGTGTTGTGACATGCTTCAGTGCAATAAATCGTATTTTGACTTCTCCACCTTACACCCATTTAGCATAGACCAGTTCACACTCTTTGATGCTGCAATTTAGTGACCCATCAGTTACAATTAAAAAAAATCATGCACTCTCAAATTCTCTAGAGAAGTTTAGACGTTGATATTCCTTAAAATAGTGATAGAATGTGGAGGTAGCGTCAGGATTTACATACGTCTTTCCCAAGTCAATGCCGTTAGTCTGTTGCAATTTTCTCAAACATTTGATATCTTTAAATCACCGACCTGATTTTGCTAATCCATACGCCTTTCGAAATAGAAAACCTAATCAAAGCATATTGCACGATTTCATAAATTTCAACATTTTTTTCGGCCTTGGAATCAGGTGATCAGCAACTCACCACAAAAATTTAAAAAAAAAATAACTTTTTTAATTATTTTAAGATTTTAAATAATTGAAACCCAAACCTTTGTGATAATTATTGTATTCATAAAGACTGCAATTTTTAACTACTATTCTAGGCTTGATTTCTTTAGAAGAATCTACATTATACATATGTAAATTAATTGCAGAAGCAGCTTGGATTAGTAAAAATCGTATCTCTTCTTGTCTTGGAATCAAATTTATAAACCTAGCAATATTGGGATTCTAAATGTCATAATCTTGGTAAAATCTTCCATACCAGGCTTCTACTATATTAGTAGTTCTTGAAATAGAAGAAAACACTCTTTCATAAGCTGACCAAAAATTAATAAGTAAAATAGGCTCTAATATTTCCCAGTTACTATCTCTCTTTGCATAATTAGTATCAAAATATTGCAAAGATAAATTTATATTATTATTGAATCGTTTTCATTTTCATTATTTGAAATTTTTTCAAAAGTATTTATTACATCAAAAATCTGTAAAAAAGTAAGATTTAAACATTTTTAGGCCAGATTTTTTATGCTTAAGTAAGATTTATATACAGAGGCTAATCCTAAAGATTGTATTTTTTTCCAGATAGCCTGACCGCAATGAAAAAGACATCCATATATTTTTGCAGCTGCCAACGAAGCTTCAAGAGAATTATAAAGATTAAATTCCAACTCTATAATGATATTGAGAGCTTTAAGATCTGAATGTGCTATTAGATTTTAAAATCCTGTTAGATCATCAAAGATTTTTTTTTATTACATTAAAATTTAAGCTAATGTATACGCTTTGCCATATATAAATCCATTTATTGATACCATTTCAGTAAAATCACGCCGAACTATTTTAAATGTTTCATCAATTATCCCTGTTTTTGACTTTTCAATTTAATTTTTGTATAATCTACGATTGAAAAATTATAATCCAATTAGCTTGATGAGCACTACTATCATATATTAAGAATAATTCTTTTCTTAAACTTGACTTTAGGGATTCTGCCATATCATGTTAAGCTGAAACTAAATTATCGAGCTTTAAATTTCTTAATTTTGTTACTTATTCTTCCAGTGATTTAATATTAGGCATAAAAGTAATAGCTTTATCATCTAAAACATTCATAACAAGTGTGACTCTCTTTTGAAATTTATTTTGATAAGAAAGCTTTTGACTTTATTAAAAAAAGCGTGTCTAATCTCTTGCATTCATCCTGGTTAGCATAGTGATTATAAATTTCTAAGCAATTAACTGTTTTTTTGTAGTCAAAACTATAATGCCACCATATTATCTGTTTCGACCACGTCCTATTTCAAGACTATCAATTTCTATAACTTAGTTATATGCAAAGCATTCAAATAAAATGTTCTGACCACCTCTTTGGCTTGTAATTAATTTCATTAAGAAGTAATTAATTTTTTTTAAATCAAATCAGCTAATTTTAAATCCAAAAACCAAAAAATAAAAAATTTTGTGGCGAGTTTGCGTTTTTTTATGTATCAGTTTCTAGTTTACGCCAACTGGTACAGGGCGACTTGGCGGCCTGTCAATTATCTAGCATACAAAAATATTCAAAAGTTACTAAAAATATCGGATTTTTCTGGTTTTTTTGGATTTTTAAAAAATATACTAGAATAACCATTAAGTGCTAAAAACAGTTCAATAGAAATAGTAGAAACTTAAATTCTATTTTTTGAAAAATTAAAAAAAAAATGTCCATAAGAAAATATAATATAATGTTTCCGATCGTTGTAATAATTGTTGCAATCAATATCATAAATAAAAATATAATAAATAACCATTCTTTAGCGAGTATGGAAAAACAAAAGCCCAATTAAACAAAATATGCATAATTTAACGATTAAAAAAAATATAAAACCCAGAAATTTCGAATAATTATGGCACTTTACAAATCTTTTAACACACTTGTGACAAGGAAATAGTTTCCAACCTAAAATAAATGATTGAAAATGGTGAAGAAATGAACAGTGGGATTGATAATGGTGTCAGCCAAAAAAAAAATAAGTCTTTTAAACCCTATTCTGAGGAATAGCTATGTTTCTAATGACTATATAAAGTGATTAGTTGCTAAAATACTGGAATGTAATGTGGTGGCGGCAATTAGGTAAATTTACAATTTAAATTACCAAACTGTGAATAATATCGTAAAAAAATACTTGACAAAAGTAGTAGTAATTTTAGACAAACGGGGTGGTGATAAGCAAATCAAAATTACCCTAGCTCTAAAGGAACGTCTTATAGCTTATTTAAATAAAAATTGTACGGCTACTCTACGCGAAAAGGTGGAATGGATTAATACAACACATGATGTCCAGACATCTAGTAGTACATTAAAGATAGGCTTTCCCTTTGTTTTATTACACTTCAAAACGTGTAAAATTGGTGTTGGAACGAAGAAATTGTCAAACAACAATTGAGCCGAGAGCAGCTAATGCAATTAGTTATCCTGAATTGGAAATCGAAAACGATGAGAAAAACTTTATCTTTATAGATGAAGTTAGATTGACAGTTGTTATTATACTGAACGGAGGTAGACAGATGAGATGGAAGTCTGCAATAACTCTCGGTTTCAACGGCTTGAGGCTGAAACATTTCATTTGTAGCACCCATGAACAAATATGGTATGTTTTACCATAAAATTCATGGAAGAGCTGAAAATGACCATTATTTCAAGCAATTCTTGCGTAAAAATTAATGTTTCGTGCTTAAGTATGGGCATTGATTTATCTGTCTGAATTACGCATAATCTTTAAATCCATCATTATAGGGGTTTGAGTGAGGACGAAGAAATAAACTTGTATTAAATTTTTTACCAACCCAATATTTTCCATTTCTTAATATAATAGAAAACATTTTGTCTGTTTCGAAAAATAGTGTGATACAAACAAAAGCGGGGTCTAAAAGAGAATTGAGAACATTGATAGTTCAAAAATTTTATGAAATTTCTACTGATCATTGTAGTGCTTTTTATTGGAAAATCTTATCCTATTTATTATATTTGGAATCATATCAGGTTATTAATGAATAAAAAATGCTCTTTTTATTATTTTTTATGTATGATATTTATTGCAACGTTATGATGTTGATTTAAATGTTTTTTTTGTCGATCGCAACAATAATTATAACGATTGCAACGTTGTGGTGTTCGTTGCAATGTTTATGATGTCGATTGCAACACTTATGATAACGATTGCAACGTTTATGATGTAGATTACAAAAATTATGATAACAATTGCAACAGTTATGATAAAAATTGCAACGTTTATAATATTGAATGCAACGTTTATGATAACGATTGCAACAATTATGATATTGATTGAACAATTATTATAACAATTGCAACAGTTATGATAACAATTGCAACGTTTATAATATTGAATGCAACGTTTATGATGTCGATTGCAACAATTATGATAACGATTGCAACGTTTATGATGTCGATTGCAACAATTTTGATATTGATTTCAACAATTATGATATTGGTTGAACAATTATTATAACAATTGCAACAGTTATGATAACAATTGCAACGTTTATAATATTGAATGCATCGTTTATGATGTCGATTGCAACAATTATGATAACGATTGCAACGTTTATGATGTCGATTGCAACAATTTTGATATTGATTTTAACAATTATGATATTGGTTGAAACGTTAATCACAACCATTTGCAAAAATTATCATAACCATTTGCAACAATGATTGTAACGATCGGAAAACCCTATAAATACTCAACTAATAGTTGGAATCTATTTTGCATTCGGATTTTTTAGAGCCAGGATTTTCCGGATATTTCAGCGACGAAATTTCAAAAGAACTTGAATAAAAAGATAAAGTGATACTTAGATGCAAACTATAATATAAATTTTTATTAAATTTCCAATTAAAAATCAGGTTCAAGCTTTTTAAAATCACGTCGATTTCTAAATATCATTTATTTTCACAAGTGATAAGTAATTTTTCCTCTTTATAAAATTTTTCTTAATTCCAGATAGATACGATTCATATATTGGCAAACTTAAGCCTTAAAATCTCTACTTCCTATTGCAAACAAACTATGAACCTTCCGATATTGGGATTTGGGAGCTGCATGTTTTAGTTTTCCCTCTATGCCAAGCTTCAATGCTATTTGTTGTTCGAGGAATCCTATTTAAGAATCTTGAGTAGGTAGACCAGAAATTGATGCCAATACGAGAAGCTTATCCAATTTCACCTTAATAAGTATCTTTAAAATATATCCAAAATTCTTAAAAAATATTTTTACACGCTGTTAGAAGAAATATATTTTTAAAAATGTATGCATATGATTCATAAACACGAATCGGATTTATATATGGTAAATTTATAAACATTTTAGAAGTTTCATTTATTAGAGGATTTTCTATATATTCTGATGTACATCCCAGCATTTGTATCTTTCTATATAAAGACTGAGCATAATGAAATTTGCAGCCAAAAACGGAACAGGTATCTTTAAAGACAGACAATGCATTTTTTAGAGTTACTTCCAAATCTACTATGACAATTTTGGGATTATATAAAGCATTATCTTTCAAATAATACATAATTTTCTTATAATTCAACTCGCTTTTATTGGACATTAATACAAATACTAGTGGATGGGATTTTCCAAAAAATATATCTTGTATAGTTAATAGTTGATAAAAAGATTGCAATGAAGTTTTAATAATGCCGTCAATCAAAAACACAGTGGTTTCTTAAATATATTTCTAAAATTTATCACTATAGAAGATGACATACCGATCTTCAGACTGAACTTTTAAATCAAACTGCACTAATTGATCACCATTTAATGTTTCTTGAAGAATCATCGGTATATCATGTATTCCGTTTGTCAAATAGCCATTTCTTGTATTCTTTTGCTCGTTTGAATAATAAAGTATATTTCCTTTAAAAGGAAAAAGAGCTAGTACAGCACTGGGTAAGCTGCTTGGTGCGTTAGGTTAATATTGGCGAAAAGGCTCATTTGTGCTTTTTAATGTTTCTTTTAGTTTCTTATATTCAAAAATGGCCAATCTCTTAGCTTCTGATTCACTACATGTAAGGTTTAAACTTCAAGTTATTTTTGAATCGACGTTTATTGATAGCATTTCCTTTGCATTGTGCTTTTTGCATCTCAACCTTGTTATATTATTTTTATTTTGTCTTTTCTATAAAAATGGTTATCTAAAAGCAACAGTCTTTTCCTTTTTGATATTAAATAAAATTCATGAAAGGTAAAATTAAAATTTACAATAAAACCTGTCGCTGAAATATCCAATAATTCCTGGTGCTGAAAATCTCATATTTAGCGCGCGCTGAAATATCCCACTGCAAATTATGATATTGATTGCAAAAATTATTATAACGATCGGAAAACCATATAAATACTATAACAATAGTCTGAATCTATTTATATGTTATTTTAACAATTTTGTTAAATTTCAAATGTTTTATTTTACGTATTTTATAAAATAAACAAGACCAAAAATTAATAAAATAATTCAGGGTATATTTTGTAACTTACGTGGTGAAATTAAATATCTAAAAATCAATTACTAAATAGACACAAGAATATATAATCGGGTACATGAACAAATTAATGTGTTTTTGAAAATTTAAAAAAATATAAAAGATTATAATTTCTTCTAAAATTTACACATCATGTTTCAACATAGCTAATAGAGCATAGATACTTTTGCGATTGCATATCGAATGTTTTGACCTAAATTAAATAATAAGTTTTTCTTTCTCTAAAAATATAATGATTTTTACTCATAAAATTTGTAGATCTTGACCAAAAATCTTTTTCGGGTTTATTGAAGTGTTATACTGTTTCTTTTTGTCAAATTGTCGGAAATTTAGCTAAAAATTGTCGAATATGAAGTTGATCACAAATATATTTATATTTAGAAGAAATAAAAGCTAATTTAAAGCAGCTAAAATATTGTCAAAATTGAAGCTTTTTAAAATTAAGATATTGGTATTATAGTCAAACAAAATGCAACAGAAATGAATGTTTCTAATATAAATTCAAGTAAAAATGATGCAAACAATGAATGAAACACAAAATTTATCCATTTGAGTTGTATTTCCAGTCAAGAAGAATTTTAATAAGACTTAGACAATAAAATCATTCATTTGAAATTCTATTAAAGCCTTTTATAATATTTTTAATTTTGGTAATAGATATAAAATTCACTAGTGCAAATGAGCTTTGAAATGTCTTGTTATATAATTTTGGCGCAATAATTATAGAAGCTATTAAAATTGGAACAAAAGGTAAAAAGAAATTGGATTTTACAGAGGTTTTAAATAAATTTAACGACGATTGATATTTAATTTAATGATTTTTGCAATTTATTTAACGATTTTTGCATTTAATTTAACGAATTTTGCAATGACTTGAAGCATTTTTGCATTTAATTTGACGTTTTGCATTGACATTAACGATTTTCGCAATTAATTTAACGATGTTTGCATTTAATTTAACGATTTTCGCATTTAATTTGATGATTTTTGCATTGACTTTAAGCATTTTTGCATTAACTTTAAGCATTTTTGCATATAATTTGACGTTTTGCATTAACATTTACGATTTTTGCAATTAATTTAACGATGTTTGCATTTAATTTAACGATTTTTGCATTTAATTTGATGATTTTTGCATTGACTTAAACGATTTTCACATTTAATTTGACGATTATTGCATTGACATTAACGATTTTTGCAATTTTTTTAACAATTTTTGCAATTAATTTAACGAATTTTGCATATAATTAAACATTTTTTGCATTTAATTTAACAATTTTTGTAACTAATAATAAACCCTTATTATGAAGAGAACAAAATTGGACGTTACAATACAAGAGCTGAAAATAAGAAAGTATCGAAACTCACAACACCTGCGTTTGATAAGCTATGTCCCAAAAATAAATGAGAATCCTGTAGCATCTGTCATAATATTGTTATAATCAAAATTAAAATTTTCCCTAAAAAATATCAGAATTAAGATTTCCCGCCATTTAAATTTTAATCAAATTTTTGGACAAAAAATTTAGAAAAACTCAATTATTAATAATAACTGTTAATTAATTTAATCACTTATTGGAAATTCTTTATAGAAACATTATCCCATCACATAAAAGATATTCCTCAATAACATTTTCATATATTCTTTTAATTTTCTTCTGCCTTAATTTTTGTTTATTCCAATACCAATCAATTATTTGCGTATAAACACCAGTAATTGGTTCTACAAAATGCAAACGATGATTTACAACTCCGTGAAATAGGTTTAAATTTTGTATCCCATTAAAGGATTTTCAACCATCTGAATGAACGATTGAGTTTACTCAAACAACTTGTTCTATTATAAGTAGTAGGGTTTTTGCATCACTGGCATCAACCAGTTTCATAATTCCTCTTGCGGGAAAAAAGATGGTGTTGCATATACGAGGACGCAGAATTCATTGTTAGTAGCTCTGCCTCGATGGTATTTTCGTGTATGTCTGAACAATATTCCATCTATATTAACAATTCAACCTCTCCCTACTAGAAGTAATGTTTTATCCACATAGAATCTTTTGTAGAGATTTCTTAATTTCGAGTATATATTATTCAACGAATTTTTGCCACAATCTAGCTCGTCAAATGCGTCTTCAATTTGTATTTTCTGCAAAAATTTCCAAAAAATCTTTAGAACGTCCTTTAACAAAATATCAAATAGACTCAAAAAATCCTTCACTTTGGATGCTTTTTGTAATTGATATTTTGACCATTGGCTATTAAAAAATATAAAAACTTTCTAGTCTTTTATTTTGTCACATTTTACCTCCTCAATGCGAGTCAAACAGTGTGTACATAACATAAATCTTTTTAAAATTCTAAATTGTCTTGAAAAAGCGATCTGAATTTGTACTTCTGCTATAATCATTGGTTCTATTAAAGTTCTCTAATTTCGAGTCATATTAGGGTTCATAAATGTTTTTATTTAAATAGTTTAATTCTGATCTTTATGTTAAATAAACCCGGTGGATCTTACCTATAAAGGAACAGCAAATTAGAAATAAATTAATCAATTAAAGGACACAAACAATTATGAACAACGCAATATACCAAGACGTTAGTGTTCCTCTTCGAACATTAAGAACAAAACTTAAAGAGCAAATACAAATATTCGCAAGCCTTGTTACAATTTCAAGGTTACTTGATGACATGAATTATTTATATAAGCGAATAACCATTATACCACAGTCTCGTAATACATCTAGTAATATTAACATAAGCAAACTTAATGTAATTAGTATATTTTACAAGATAAAAACTGTTTGATTTTTGTTGATGAGTTTGGGGTTAGTTGCAGTACTAAAATAGGATATGGAAGAAGTTAAAGAGGAACATAGACACTTATAACATTCCAGAAATTCTACAAAAAATGTTTCTGTTTGTGCAGCTATAATGAAGAATGGGGTAACAAAATTTTAGAATCATCGATATATCTTTTAAATCATT
The DNA here is from genome assembly GCA_918559645.1 of Ceratonova shasta. Lineage (NCBI taxonomy): Eukaryota > Metazoa > Cnidaria > Myxozoa > Bivalvulida > Ceratomyxidae > Ceratonova > Ceratonova shasta. The sequence continues at coordinate 20,122 of CAKKLC010005589.1, read as the reverse complement.
GGAATTATATAATTTTTAAGATAGCTACTTACTAGATTGCATAATTCTGGAATTTTTCAAGATCCTATAATAATGCATTATTCATATCAGTAAAGAGCAGAGCAGAGATATTTTTAATAACAAATGGATTTAATCTGGTTTTTCTCCCACCATATACTTCTAATCTCAATCCAATCGAAGATGTTTTTAGCATGTGGAAACATAATATTGATCAACAAAATTCGCGAACTATTCAGGAACCATATAAATTTTTAAATAATTATCTCAAATTTAATAACTGCTGAAGAAGACTGCCAAGGATTTTTTCAACATGTAAGAACATTTTTTATTAAAGGAATAAGAAAAAAAGAATTTTAATAAAGTACTAGTTTTTATTTTTGTAGTATATATTTGTGATGTTTACTGGTTTTATACAATTTATATGTTCATTTATTTTGTTCCAAAAGTCGTTAAATTTAATGAAAAACCATGTGTCATTGTGTATAACTGCTTATGGGAGTTTTTTTTAAAGAAATGAACATTTTAAAGTTTTTTAGTTTTAAAAGAGCCAACCAAATAATTAATATAAAAGAAATAATTAAAATTGGAAATATCTAATAGGCAGATATTGTTTTAAATGTCGATTTAGTAAGATTTATTAGGCTAAAGTTGAAAAATGAAAAGTCATTATAATTTTATTTACTATTATAATATAGACTCTGATTTTAAGTTTAAATAAGTCATTTTAGTCTCAAATTATACTTAATTTAAAAATTGAATTATAGGAGATATTTAAATTTTTACCAAGAGTTGAAAGATGCTTTAAGTATAATATTATGAGATATATAAATCAATCTGATAAATTTGAGAATTAATTACAGATGAATGTATCAGAAATACGTTTAGAATTCCAATATTTTAGCTTATAAAAATAATCCATGTTTTTGAAGTAATAGAGAAATAATAAAATGCTACTTGCAACAAAAATATAAAATATATGGAGTCCATGTAGTGAAAAATATATTATTATCTCAACCTTACTATATTTAATTTCCTGAATCTACTCAATTTCTGTATCAATTAGAATACATAATAAATAATTGATGAATTTAAAACTTATTTGGTTGAGTTTTGATTTAAAATTGTTGCAAAATAGTTTTTTTCTTAAATATATCATCTCGATCTTTTATCCAGATTTTAATGTTTTTTTAATAAATAAATTGACAGAAATTTGCTTGTTTATTAAACTAAAATAAAATTCAATTTTATAGTTTGTAATTATACAACAAATTTTGGTATTAATTGTTTTGATAGGTTTAAATATTTAATATCAAATATATAGAAAATACTGCTTAATTAAAAAAAGCGCCAATAAATAAATATTAATTAAATCAAGAAATTTTGTAAAACAAATTATTCTTGTGGTTCAATTTCCAAAATTTGTTCTCAAAGTTCATTAATTTGTTCATACATAAAATTTATAAAAAAAATAAGTAACTTTATATTTGTTGACTAAATACATAAAATAAATGTATTTTTCCTACATAAAACCTAGAAATGATATTGAATTAGAAAGTAGTACTTGAAATTTTAGAAAGAAATGTAAAAGACAATTAAATCCTTAATAATTAAACAAATATATAATTTAACATTTATACAAGTTTTTCAGTTCTTGAATTATTCGCAAATTTCCAAGTTGTAATGAGAAATTGTATAAGATCATATAAAAATCATCTAATTTAGTTGCAAATTAATAATATTTTGAGTAGTCTGTAAAATGGTAGTAATTGATAAGATAATTTAACAAAAAAAGATAAATAAACAAAAATTGATTACTTTTAAAATATTTGGAGGTTGAAAAAGACTTCACAATTGCTTTATTAAATATAATAAATAATTATTTATACCCAGAATATGCTATATATGCAAAAATTAGCCTTCCATATACATAATAAACATGTGACAAAGGTCAATATCAGTAATTTTCATCTATGATGCAAATTACATTAAAAAACAAATTTTAAAATACCTTAAATTTTTATTAAACCTTACAAATTTTACAAATAATTAATTTTTATTCTCCATTTTTAAAATTCTTAAAGAACAAGAGTAATATTATTAAGGAATTCAAATTAGGAGCAATATTTGTTATTATAAATGAATATAAAAGTTTAAATATTGTACTAAGTTTATACTAATATGTTGATTAAAGGCAATATATTGATTATATAGTTATAATTTGTTAATTAATTTTATTTTTTCGTAGGAAATCTCCCTAACATCCTTATTTAATGATTCAAATAAATCAGAAAAAATGGAGAATTGATTTTTGTTAACAAATAGTTAAATTTTGATTGTACAAGGAAAGAATAAGTAAGTCTTTATTGTGTTTTTTCTTTCGCAAAAGAAGTTGTTTTCAATGAGATTTAAATATAAAAATCTTGTTATAGCAATAACTTTTAAATGTGACAATAAAATACCTACAGGATAAATATTCTGTCATCAATCACAATAATATTTGAATTAACACTTGATTCCAAGAATCTGCACAAAACTTAAGAATAATTCCTTAAAGTATTCTTAGTTATAATATTAATTGTCATTAATAAAATCAAATAATTTTCTTCTTGAGCTCAAGGACCTCCTAGATAGGTGCCAATCTGGAACTAATTATAATAATAAAAAAATTGTTATGAATTATTCTTGACTAGACTTTTTTATGAATTTGTTAGCAATATAAATTTTTTATTGTTTTTTAACTGGATAGCGCAGCAGGAAATAATATTAAGACTCTAACAAACATAAAGCATATATGTTCACCTAATTCATCAAAAACCTTATTTTATATATTAGAAATATTTCCATAAACTAATGAGCAAAAATACCTTAATTTCTCAATAATAAGATTCATTTATAGCGGTTGCAGCCTGGTATTGCGATTATTTGATTAAGGCATATTTTGTTGAAATTATTTTTAATATCCAATAAAAATGTGTTTTATATGTAAATTTATAATTCAATGAGGTCCTGGATTATATAGAAATGGTATTATGATGATTTATTATTAACTTTAATCTGTATTGATTTCAAAAACTGCTTTTAAAAATATGCATAAACTATAAGAACCTTAGGTTTTGACATCTTAGTTTAAATATTCATGTCAATTATGTTTTTATGAAATTTTTTACCTAAACAAAATCTTAAGATTTTAGAATCCCTTCTTAAAGAAAATTTATTAAAGTCTATAATCAATGAATCTAGTGATTGATCGGTACAATTTAATTATATTTTTTGGTATATTACAGTTTTCTTGTTGTATATTGGTTCAAATTTAAAACGCATATTTTTTTCTACCTTAAAAACCATTTCAATAATTTTCATCGATTTGAAACAATTGTAGCTTCATGTAGCTTCATGTAACTTTATATAACTAAAATTAGTTTTATAAAGATGAAATATTTAATATAGATTTCAATATAGAAAACAAAATTGTGTTAAAACAATTACTAGTTACTCTGAAAAGATTGTTTAAAAATGAAATTTTAATCAATATTTATATAAAATTCTTCGTTTTCCCATAAAGTTTCAACCAATATTTAAAATTCTTTCAATTGAAGCAACAATTTGTGTTTTTAATAAATTTTTGTAACATTATCATGAATATTTGAAAATTGTTAGTTTCTTTCATAATAAGAATTTATTAAACTAAAAATTAATTGAAAATACCTTATTTTTTGATGCTATATTATCAAAACAACTTAAAATTGAATAAATTCTCTCCGCTTAGAATATAAAAAGAGTGATTTTTAATAGAATTATACTGTTTGTTTGTTTTGTGTATTTCAATGTTTAGTATTAGGCGTAGAGCGGCTTCTTGTCTGATAATACTATATTTAATATCCATTCATATTAAGAAAAGAATGTAAATTTTATTATAAATATAACAAGAAGAACCAATTTAATATTCAAATTTAGTTTCGATCATGTTCCTAAATAAAAAAAGTTGAAAGATATTGAATGTGTGGTAAATACCTGTTATTTATGGAAATTCTTTGATATATTTTAATTTTTGTTTAAAACTTCAATTGATTAAGTCTTCATCAAATTACATAAATATTTACGTTGCGTATTGCTTGGTTTCTGATCTAGTCACCTAGGTAGTACGCTTAGATTAGGTTTGTCTAGTAAAATAAATAATTTTATAATTAAAAAGGTATTTTTAAAGACATAGATGACCATTCAACAGATTTTGAATCTTCAATTGTGATTTGTGTGCAGAATAACGAAGTTTATCAACATATCTATCTACTGGCAAATTAAAAGTTTTTTATATTATTTATAAATTTGGCTGTAAAACATTCAAAGAGAATTGTATACAAAGATTGAATTCAAAAATATGTTTATGTTGTTCCATATTATAATCTTTGAACCAGTATGTTTAAAAATTATAAAATTTTGTGTTATTAATAGTAAATTGTGATACAGAACAATTTTGTTTGACTTAAGTTCACATTTGAGTAAGAATATGCTTATTATTACACTTTTATAAGATGATTTTAACTAAATTATTTTAAATTGTAAGCGATAACCATTTTTAGAAATTAATAGATTGTGAATATTAAGTCATCTAGTTTATGAAATTGCATAATTTAGTAAATATGCTTGATAAACCAGAGATTTGATTATAGTAGAAAATATATGACTTTCAAACATAATATTAACTCTATTTCGTTTCCCTACATTTCAATAAGTTTCCACACCCATTGTCATTTACCTTTTTAGTGATTTAAGTCATCACTATCTCTCACGATTTTTTATAATAATATTGACTTGAAATATGGCAACTTTCCATTCATTATCATAATAATTTCCTTAAATTTAAAAATATATGGATTTCATGCTGAAAAATAACTACAACAAAATGTTGGAATTAACATGTGGTCACATATTAAAAGCATCTTTGGAGTCAAATTCTTGATTAAGAATTTATATTTTTATAATTAATCAATGGGACTGAATAATCTTATATTTTATATAGTAATTTAAGTTTTTTTAACATGTTTAATTGCAAATAAAATAAGAAACTTGAAATACTAATTGTTAGGAAATTATTAAGCTCCCAATCCTCCAACAATCATATTTGTTGATTGTTTTGGATGTAAATTGTTTCTATGTTTTTCTATATCATGATCTTCATCCTATAAAATATTATTAATAAATCTACCCTTGATAGAGTATGATGAATAGAATCAACTCTTCTATGAACATCATCATGAACCCTACTATGCTCATTTAGTTCTCTTCGTTCATCTCGTCTTCTATTTTCGTTGCAATGTGTTCTACGTTCACAATCGCGTCTAAAAACGTTATTAAGTATTCTATACTCATCATGTTCTCTTCTTATTCGATCATCATGATGTCTTCTTCTATTATCAAAATCTCTTCTTTCTCTTCTTCTATCTTCATCGTCTTCAGTACGATCATCACGATCTCTTCGTTCATCTCTTCTTCTAAAATCAACAACTCTTCGTCGTTCTCTTCTTCTATCTTCATCATCTTCACTTCGATCATCTCTTCTTCTACGATTATCACGATCTCTTCGTTCATCTCTTCTTCTAAAATCAACAACTCTTCGTCGTTCTCTTCTTCTATCTTCATCATCTTCACTTCGATCATCTCTTCTTCTACGATCATCATGTCTTCGTTCATCTCTTCTTCTATAATCGACATCTCTTCGTCGTTCTCTTCTTCTATCTTCATCGTCTTCAGTACGATCATCATGATCTCTTCGTTCATCTCTTCTTCTAAAATCAACATCTCTTCTTCTTTCTCTTCTTCTTTCTACATCGTCTTCACTTCGATCATCTCTTCTTCTACGATCATCACGTTCATCTCTTCTTCTGTAATCAACAACTCTGCGTTCATCTCTTCGTCGTTCTCTTCTTCTTTCTTCATCATCACTACGGTCATCACGATCTCTTCGTTCATCCATCCTTCTATAATCAACATCTCTTCGTCGTTCTCTTCTTCTATCTTCATCATCGCTACGGTCATCACGATCTCTTCGTTCATCTCTTCTTCTATAATCGACAACTCGTCTTCTTTCTCTTCTTCTATCTTCATCGTCTTCACTTCGATCATCTCTTCTTCTATGATCATCATGTCTTCGTTCATCTCTTCTTCTATAATCAACATCTCTTCGTCGTTCTCTTCTTCTTTCTTCATCATCACTACGGCCATCACGATCTCTTCGTTCATCTCTCCTTCTATAATCAACATCTCTTCGTCGTTCTCTTCTTCTTTCTTCATCATCACTACGGTCATCACGATCTCTTCGTTCATCTCTCCTTCTATAATCAACATCTCTTCGTCGTTCTCTTCTTCTTTCTTCATCATCACTACGGTCATCACGATCTCTTCGTTCATCTCTTCTTCTATAATCAACATCTCTTCGTCGTTCTCTTCTTTCTCCATCATCACTACGTTCATCACGATCTCTTCTTTCATTTCTTCTAATAACATCATCTCTTCGTCGTTCTCTTCTTTCTCCATCATCACTACGTTCATCACGATCTCTTCTTCTATCTTCATCACATTCACTTCTTTCAATCCGTTCACTATGATCTTCTCTACGTCTACATTCACTTTCGTCTCTGCATTCTCTATCATGCCTACGCCTACTGTCTAAATTCCTATGCACTTCTATCATCATTATATATAATTATAAGATTAATTAATGAATTTATAGTAAATTTTAAAAGCGGCTGAGGAGTTAAATATACCTCAGTGTAATAAAAATTTTAATAGATTCATATATAATCAAATAATTATTTCCTTATATGGAATTTCTACTAAGATATGATTCAATAATAACTATGATTTAATTAAATATCTTAAGAGATTTTTTATTATAAGAAAAATTTTAGTCTAAATTTGATTATTATTTACTTATTTTTCCTGATTATCACTAACGATTGCATACCATGATTATAGTTCTATTAATAAATGATTTAAATCATATTTTTTAAATAATTTGAAACATTAAATACTTTAATTTTCAGTACTCTATTTAAAGTTATCGTACATCTTTATAACATTAAGTTTAATAGAAATATTATTTATGATTTTTCTAGATCATTTTTATAAAATTACAGGTCAAAAACCTTCTTAAAAGAATAAATTATTTAAAAATTATTTTAGGATTTCATTATAAAAGAGTGTATAGGTAATTCCTTCATATCAAAAATAAATGTCAGATATCTTTTTTCAACTAAAACAGATAACTATTTAACTATAATTATATCATTTTACCTTAATATTTTTAGATAAAAATGCTTTTTTTCATCACAAAATTGTAAAAATATTACTTTTGGTTAGATTTATACATCGGAATATCGTTTACTAACTAGAAATAATAGCGTTTTAAAATGCAAAGGGCTGATACAGGGGTAAGTTAAGTCAGTTGCAACTTGTTTACTAACCAAGTCGCATATTTTAGGTTAATTGTGAAAAAATTTTGAATTAAATTTATGCTTTTGTATTATACTTATGTAATCAATTTAATTCATGCAAAGAATCCGTTTGTATGATTGTTCCATAGTGATAGAAAATAAGAATTTCCTTTTGTGTACTAAAGAATCCTCATCATCAAATTTAATATGACTAAAAAGTTATTTTTTTTTAATTGATTAGAGGAATAATGCCGGACAAATAATTCATTACTAATTATCCAAAGGTCATTTAAATTTTCTTTCATCTATTTTAAACATATGGAATATAACTACAGATTGATTTCAAATTATGATTGGAAAAAACTTGAAGATTTTCAGGTATTATTCAGAATCTTTATCATAGTGCGGTTTTATACATTTTGTAATTAACTAGGACTTCTTTCGTAGATCTGTAACAGATAATACCTTTGTTTATAATTTTTTTTGTATTAATTCAAATAATTTGCAATCCAAGTTGGCAAACTAAAAATTTTTTCTTAAGTCATCTTAAATAATTATTGTCTATTTACATAGTTTTAAATTTATTAAAGAATTAAACAGAAAAATGATCTGACATCTAAATTTTTAATGAATTGCATAGAACAATATAGTATATATATATGGAAATTAGGATTGTATGAATACACTTAAACTTAGCTTTTTCTGTTTTATAACTGAATAAAAAAGAATAATTAATGTCAGGTTCTAAACAAGTTAACAGAGAATTTAAGGTTATTTTGCAAAAGTGTATTAAAGCTGTATCATTTCAAGATTTTTCTTGATGCAGTTTAATGTTGATCAAGAAAATTTATCTGCAGAATTTCAATCATAATTTAAAGTGATTGTTAATGAATTAAACAATCCAAGATTTTTTATAAAGTACTGCAGAAAGCTGATATATAATGATGTTTTTAAGCAAAAAAATTTTAAATGTAATAATTGTCTTAAAAAAACAAACTTTTTCGATAATAAAATACTTGTATGATGAACAACTTGTTGTACTATAGAAAAATTCTTTGTTAGAGACGGAATCTGCTTTCACAAATATTATGGAAAATAAAAAAAAATGTGTTTTTGACATATCTACAATTTCAGATCCCTTTTTTAATTAATATTACATAAAAGTTAGTTTATAAAATTTCTAAGTAATACTGTAATATTTTAATGATTCAACCCTATATCTAGATTTTTTTAACTTTTTTGACCCTAATACAAAAATTTTGTTACCAAAAACCTAGAAAATAATAATCGAATTGTAAATCACAGTAAACGATTTAAATTGGCAAGAAATTACATATAAATTCAATTGAATATTTTATGGGTGTAAAATATATATATATATATATATATGTATGTACGCCTATGTTATTACTAAAACTAGAAAAATAATTGATGCATTTGAAACAAATATTTTTTGAAAGCATTAAAGTTTGGTTTATTCAATATTTATTTAAAATATCTTTTTTTTGCCATTATAAAATAATACAAAAAAATGTTATTTTTGTTATTTGTGTTTGTACTTAGTATTATTTACAGTATAATTTTGCTATCAATTATTTATTAAGAATATAGGTGAATCAAAACGACCATTTATTATGATTAATTTATTTATAAAAATTAAAAGGATATTTAATTGGTTTTAGGCTATTGAAAAAGAGGCCATAGGTTAAATTATTTAACAATCTCAATAATAATAACTATTTTTAGTGCGTCAATAATGGAACAAATATCACTTAATTTAACTTTTTTATTTATTTAATTCATTTATTTTTATATATAAAATCTAGTCACTTCTAATCAGTGATTTAGAGCGAATAAATTTACTTTCTACAGCTAGGCTCCATGCTCCAGTCATAAAAATTGAACTAAAATATACAAACAGTTTTTGAAACAAATAGTAAATAAATATATAACAGTATATTAAGACATCAAATTACCTTTATTACAAATATTACGATTTAGATTTAATTTATTAGAAATATTAAATTACAAGAAAGAAGGCAGAAATTCACAATAGAATATTTAAGGGACAGAAAAACAAAGTGAATAGAAAGAAACTAAAAAAAATGTATAAAAATATAAAACAGAATTGTATTATATAAAGTATTAAAAAAATGCTATATTCATAATTTATATTGTAAAATAATATTGCCGATAACAAGTAATTTTTCATTTTCTGCTTTCTCTCACTAAAAATTATACGCAGCGAAGAAAATAATCTATCTATACTCGTTTAAGTAATAAGCATACTGGATACAATTCTACATGATTGACTTATTCTTTCTGGATAAATGTTGATGGCATCAAAAACAGATTTCAATTTAGCCTTCCATATTTGTAAAATCAGTTTTAAATTCTCTATCATATTTATCAATATTATGTAAATTAGTAATTTGCTGACGTTATTCAAGTAAAACCAATTGATGTTCAACATTGTCTTTGTCTAATGAAACTTCATTTTTTAATTGCTACACTGATTCATTAGTGGGTGTTCGGTTATTTATCTGTAGGAAAATCTTTTATTTTTGGAGTCTTCTATACTTGAGTATAAGATCCTCCTTTGCTTTAATCAAACATTGTGAATTTTATAAGATCCTATAACGTGGTTCCACATACACACCAGCCAGAAATGTTTGTTTTCAAACAAGTTATTTTCTGGCTTTGTCATTGATTATAATAAATACATTTGCGATTTCTCCTCCAAAATCTGTAAGAAAGTTTTCAAGTTTTTTCCATTCTTTCATAAAAAGTCCTAGTGTGACATCCACTACTTGAAGAATTTTTTTTATCTCAAACAAGTTTTCCAAAATAACCTCAAGATTTTTTACTTCTTTCCACTCAGTTGGAGTTAAACGTAAATAACTTTTACCAGTAGCGCTAACATGCTCACAATATTCTTAGAAAGAAAAAGGTCTTTCGATCATCATGAATGTCGAGCTCCATTGAGCCCCATTGAGTTACATTATCTATTATTTACACCTAACCATAAAATTTCAGTAATACATTACCTATACTAAAAGTACCTAATCTTAAGACAAATAATCGTATTTCTGTTAAAAGAGTTTAAGCAACCTCTTTTAAATATATTAGAATTTGAAAAGTGTGAATACTGCACCTTATCAATTGGACTTTTGCAGATTCAGATACCTGTGAGGGCGGTATAAGACTTGGTTCTTAAATCTATTTTTCTTTTATATCAATAAATTCATCATTCATATCATTATCATCATCATGTTCATTACATCCACATTAAGTTCATCATTATTCACTTCAGGTTCATCATCTACTGAATTAGTGTTGTTTATAATGTTTATATCATTTACATTATTTAATTCAACAGATTGGGTTTCATAAATGTTGAATTTTTTTACAGAGCCAATCATATTTGCGGCATAGTTTACACATATTCTTAAAATTTGATTCTCATCAATTTCAAATTTTTCCAAAGTGGGCTTCACTTTATTATATATATGAAGATTCTTAATAACCTTGAATGTCTACTATTTCAACAGTTTTCACTATGGCTTTATTTATTTTTTCATCAAAGTATTGTAATTTGATTGCCAGAAAATTTATATTACCAAGAGTCGGTGCATCCATCTTCAAATAACATATTTTTCCCGCTAGAGCTTTCTTTAGCTTTTTGCGAACATATTATGCGTTTCTGATAAATAACTGGTGGACAGAATCATAACCTGTTGAGACACCCAGTTATCGTGCCGTTGTGCCAGCAATTCTCTGGAACCCTTTCTAGGTGAATATGGTGAGGGATGTTGTACTTAGGCAAATCATCTTGGTAATACCTTTAAGAAATGTTTTCCTGTCCTTTGTAATTGCAATTTTTGACGACTTAAATTACGTGTTTATTGTAGATTTGTTAGGTATTGATCTCTTAGATAATTCATTACAAATATTTACTTGAGAACATTTTCTTACTGCACTTTTATCCCCTATGTTTTTTTTTCTTAACAAGTTTTCCATAGAAGTCGATATGACTTCTTTTGACATGTCACCGAAGATTGTATTTTTTTGCAACACTCGATGCCGTCTCGAAGCTGCATCGTTGTGATATGTCATTATATTTTTTAATTTTACAAATTGCCGACTTTTTTTTATTGTTTTCATATTTAGATGTAATAATCTTGGTCAAATCTTTATTCATCAAACTTCCATCGATCATAGTTGTGGCTTTCTATGATTGATCCATTGAATTTATCTAGAAAAATATTTATTTACAAATAAAAATTAACTTAATTGTCGTATCCCCTAGGACCGACCAGATTTAAACTCTTAGAATTAAATTTATTTATTTTAATATTGTTCTTTTGGTTCTCTGTGTTTCTAATCTGATGCTGGGATATAATTAAACGGATTAGCACTGATTTTTTTAACTCACAAAAAATGAATTTGGAGTATTTTTTACAATTAAAAGAAAACACAGAACCTGTAATAAAATTCTGCAATTCAAAAAACTTGATAAAACATACATGTACTGTGAAGGATGTAACTAATTAATTTATAGCGTAAAGTATAAGCGAAACAATGATGGTGTTGCGTTAAGGTGTTATGCAACAAATTGTATATTCTACCAAAAATATATAACAATAAGAAAATATTTTTTTTTAGACAAAAAGATGACTTTGCAAATGTTAAATCAAAATTTATTTCTTTTTACACGAAAAAATACAAAAATATTTGGATATTGAGCACAATATAAATAGAAATTTGACTTATAAAATGTATTCAAATTTGTATGTTAAAATTCAATAGTTAATTTCCGAAAATCAGGTTCTTCAAGAAGTACTTGCTATGGTTTATCAAATTTATGAATCTATGATTAATTATAAGCAAAAATATGTTTTAGGTAGAATATCACAAACAAAAAGATGGGTATTTGGAATTATTGAACCAAACTGTTCCTTCTTAATTATTTGTATGCATAGTACAAAATCGAACACAAAATACTCTTTTGAAGAAGTCAATTCTTAATTATTGTTTACCTGATACTATTATTGGGATTGATGATTGGAAACCATATAGGAATTTGTATTTGGAATTTGAACATTTTCATGTAAATCACTCGCTTAATTTTGTGGATCCTTTAATAGGTGTGCATACACGAAATATTAAGTCGTTATGGGCAATTGAAAGGTAAATTCAAGCAAATGAGAGGTGTTTCTCAGCGTGATTTACAATATTATTTAAACAAATGGATGTGGTTGCAGAAGTATGGTAGTATTGATGATTTATTTAATTTAATAAATTAATTTTCTTTTAATTTTTTTAATAGTTAACAAAAATGTTGAGATTTTTAAAAGGTGAAAAAAAAGTGGTGATCCAATTAAACTTTTTAATTTTAATTTATTTTTGATTCCTTGGCATTTTAAATTAAGTGGCAATGTCACACTTAATTAGTCGACACATTCAGTATACAACATTAATATTAATTTGACAGATAAATTAGCTTTTCTTTGGTTTGAATCACCAATGGAAGGCATAGCACCTATGCTTGTTTGCACAGTGATAGGGCTCGTTGGATCTTTGCCCTACAATTTTTTTCTACCACAAAACTGTGGTTTTTATGAAAATCTACTTAAATGTAGAAAAATAATTAAAAAAACTTTTAAATAATATGATACAGTCAACCCCAAAAGTTTACCACTTTTAGGAGACAAAAAAATTTGGTAAATTTTGGAAGGTTAAAAAACAAATAAATTCAAAAAGTAAAAATAAAAATAACTTTTTTATTTTTTTATGAAGTAATCCGTTATTTTTTCAGTTAATTTAGGTTTCTTCTCTCATTATAAGTAACCTTTTCTAGGCGATTTAATGTAGAAATTGTTATAGGATTCCCGTGTTGTCAGTACTAAAAATATAGCTTTTGATTATTTCATAACTTTGAATTAATATATCAATACAAATTTTGTTAGCTTCAATAAATTCTTCAGAAAAATCTTCTTTATCTTCCTAAAAAAATCAATCTTATTTACTTAAAGATCCTTCTAAAATAAAATAATTTTCATTGATGAATTCTTTAAGTAATAAATAAATGCTTTTTCATCTACGATTTTAAAATCTTTGATTAGCTCTTCTAAATTATTCTAATCTTCTTCTACTGAAATTGTTTGTGTTGAATATCCTGCTTTGATCCAACAATTTTTAATTATAGTCGCAGATCCATCATTTCAAGCCCAAGTCTTGTATATTACCGCATCTTTTATAATTGGTTTCTTATAGAGATCAGTTGCATAAGTAGAATCGTCTATCTTGCTTACAATACTAGAAGATTTATTTTGGTAAAATTTAGATTTGAAACTTCTTATGATCCCTGTATCTAAAGGCTGTGTAATCAATGTTGAGTTTTTGGTCATAAGTACTAATTCAATACACTCGGAGAATATGTCATTTTATGACTAGGACAATTATCTAGTAAAATCAGTATTTTTCTTCAATCATTCTTAAGAGTGGTATCAAGATCCAATACCCATTTATTAAATTCTAAAATTGTCATCCACTCATTTTTATTAGATCTATATTGGCAGAGATTATTATAATTATAATTTTTAATAGGCCTTGCATTCGCAAAGTTTCCTATTATTCGAGGTTTGACTTTATGCGAAGCATCCATATTTGTACAAAACATTATCGAAAGCCTGTATTTATATTTTGTAGATCCATTTCTTGCTTTAGAAATTAACCTCTTAGAGGACATTAGTCTATAAAATATTGACGTTTCGTCACAATCATATATATATATTCTCTGTTGAGTATTGCATCATCTTCAATTTAATCTCCTCATAGAACTCAATATGATCCTCTTTAAAATTATTAAAAACTTTCCCCACTTAGTTTATTTTTTTAAATTTGTAATTTTTTTACCTATTGAGATTGCCTTTTATTTTAATATATTTATTATATAATTGAAACTTTCCTCACTTAGTTTCTTTTTTAAAATTTGTAAAGCCAGCCGTTTGATGCTTTAAAATTTTTAATTCTTCACCTATTTTTATTGTCTTTTCTTTCAATATGTTTTCCTTATATAGTCCTCCTTTATATTCTACATTTGATATCCAAAAAAAAGCTTGTCTTTTAGCTCTTGGTTTAATTGTTTTCTATTGCAAGTTCTTGCTTTAGGGAAGGCAGCAGTTGATTTATATTTTTTATCTCTGCTATTCAATTTATTTTTTATCAATCTTCTGCTAATCATTTTCTTCAATTTGGCTGAGAAGATTTCGGCTACTCTGGTATATTATTCACTTGGATATTTATCTGCATAGTCATTTTTTTTAACAAGAGTTAAACTTAATTTAGAAATATTTAGTTTCATTTTATAGGCATAAAAAGAAAATTTTTTAAAAAATTTGGTAAACTTCGGAGGTGTGGTAAACTTTGGGCGAATCATATAAAATCAAGGAAATAAAAATTTAATGAAAGTTATAAACTTGGTAGTTGGTAAACTTCGCCCGGTTTACTGTAGTTACCTAAATTTTTATTAGTTGAAACGAAACCTGGAAGTTTGCCACTCACTAAGCGTCAAAAACTATTGTGTGTAAATTCAAACTTAATTACTGCAACCGGGATTATGCAAACATGTGAAAGTTTTACTATGTACAAAAAAATGTGGCAATGTCATATTTACATAACATACCTATTTTTCAAGTAATAATTTACAGAAAAATATTAAAAAAAATTAGAACAGTGCAGCACTAAAAATTTAACTTGCTCCACTCCTGTGCTTGCTATAGCCGAAATCCCTTGCTTAACCGCTCCGCGCTTCTGCTCCGTGACCCGCTCCAATTCACTGATAATTTTGCTATTAATTACTTATTAAAAATATTTGACTTTTTTTTAGATTAAATTACCAATTAAATGAAAAACATATATTTTATGTCAAAACTACCGTTTATTATAATTAATTTATTTTTAAAAATAATAAAAAATACTTAATTGGTTGGAGGATATGGAAAAAGAGGCCATAGGTTTAATTATTAAACATTCACAATAATAATAAATATTTTTAGTGGTTCAATACTAGAACTAATTTCATTCACTCACTCGCTCATTCACTTGTATTGATTTTGAATATTTTATTTTAATAAAAAAATAAAATTACTTCTATTGACCTAATTTGCAAAAATATTTGTAAATAATTGTAGTTCCTAATGCATTCTCTAATAGTGATATCATGTAACATGAAAATTGCTTTATTTTGAGTTATATTTTTAAATAATGTTTCCTAATAGTTGACCCAAGTTATTTTTTTAGTGTATTGATCAAGTCTTGAAATTTATAGATGTAAGATTAAAATGATTCATTAAAGCATTTTTTCTTACAAAAAAACAACTTAATTCACCATCATTCAAAAATTGTTCAATGTGATGTTTTGTATATTCTTTAATTCAAAACTTTGTCCAAATGCATGAATCCTTAAGCTATAGTTTTAATTTTCCTCCAAATATTTTAAAAAAAAATAACAAATGTTCAAGTTATCGTCCATTTTCAGAATTAGAACATGTTGATTAATATGAATGAAATTTTACTTGGAATTTATCAACATTTTTATATTATTATTTTTCCTCTAAGGATCAACTTTGGTAATAAAAAGACAATTGTTACATTAAATTATTTAATTTTTGTTTGTATTAAACTAGTTCATTTATCAAATTATATAAAAACTCGATATAATATTAATTATTTAATTGTTAATAAACTGATTAAAAGAGTTCTAGTTTAGTTTTTGATAATTTTTAAATATCTCTAAAGTAATTCATTATCCAGAATTAAAAACCAGTAATCAATTTTCCAAAGAAAATAATTATATATGTATGTATATATATATATTTGTGTATGTATGTATGTATTAAAAATATTTTGTTAGTAAAAAAATCAAAAAGACTTAAAAAGATAAAGTGAATCTTTCAACTAATTACTGAAACATTCGGAAAATCGTGTATAAAAATATTAAGTCAGGAAACAATAATAAACAGAATTTTTTCAGACAGTATTATCTTTAAGTTAATAAAAAGCTTTATTATTCAAAATTACTTATTTAAAATAAAAAAGTTTCACTTTATTAGCATTTTATTTTATAATTATTGATTCATATGATATGTCATAATAAGTTTTCTATAATATTTGTTGGAACTTACATAAAAAAGAAAATCAAATATTTTTTTTCATTTCTGTACATTTTATTTTAATGATTTGAGTAATTCTAGTAAATTATTGTTGTATGAAATGCTAAAATTATGATAAAAACTTAACTTGAACAATAATGGAAAATTGGATATTTTAGCACGTGGGGCATAGACTAACAAACATGCAACCAAGTAGGTCTTATTAAAAGTCCCCTATATTTTTAAGAAAATATTGTAATTTCAAAAAAATCATTTTACCAATTTATTATTTATAGATTTTTTTAATATATAGAAACATCTTAAATTATCAATACAATTCTCTTTATATATAACAAAAATCAACTGTTCATAAAACTCTACAACTTACTTTTGTTTTTCAATATTTAAGAGTTACACAATTTTTTTTTTATTTAAAAAGGTCTTTTTTAATTAGATTCAAAAATAGGGAATATAATTGTAAATAACCCATATTAATATTTAAAGAATTATTTATAGCAATCAAAACAACATATTGATGAGTTTTGGTATTATCAAAAATGAAAAATTAAATTCTGGTTCCGTTTTCTGTAAATAGCAATATAAAATTCTTCTATATAAATATTTTTGCTTCTAATAAGCGTATATTTGTATTTAGATATTCAAATTAAATGTCTTTAGCTCAAATCACCAATTTTAAGGTATTTTTCACATATTTGATATTAAACAAAGCTCAAGTATTTTTTTTTCTAAAAATTCATTTTTCTGGCAAAATAACATCAAATTTTTTAGAATAATATAACAAACAAATAGATCTATTTATTTATTTTTAGTTAACATCAATACTATACTTCTTGAATATAAACTATTTTAAACTTGACAATATATAAGTTAGAATTCTGTCAATTTTATTTTTTTATGACTGATTTTTGTACAAAGAACACCTTCTTGTAGCATTTATTAAATTTTTTTATAAATTTTTAATTTGAAACTATGTATTTAAATTTTTAACCTAAAAATTTTGCTATTTCCCCAATAATACAATGTTTAGATCAATTTAAATAATTATTTATAGTAAACCATAAGAATCATTCCAAAAAACAAACAAACTGTGTACTTTTTTATCATAAAAGTTATCTAATAATTAGTAGTTTCAAGTTTTTGTTCTTGTTTGGAGCGAAATTGTGCAAAATTTGTTTATATCAGAGAATTTAGAAATTTATTTTTTTTGTTATTAAATTTAATAACAAAATTATATGCTAATAATCAAATGCAAGACTTTTTAAAGGAGTTTCTGTCTTAATCAACAGGTTCAAGTTTATTATAATTTACTAAATAATCTTTCAAATATGAAAAATAAAAGTAAATGTGAATAAATATTAAATTAAAAACTAATGAATATTTTTTTATAACCATTAGAATCTTCATCAATTGTTTTTCACAAAAATCAGCTTTACTTTAATTTTTTTTGTAAATTAAACAAAAATACATAAAAGCATATATAAATTTGAAACCGATAAGAAATAACTTGTTTATTTGGTACTAGTTTACTACATAAATTATTATTTTTTTGCTTCTACAATTAACAAGAAAATATAAATATCAACTGAACAAATAAAAATAAAATATAAAATCAGATGAACAAATAAAAATATCATTTGCACAAATAAAAATATCAACTGCATAAATAAAAATATCAACTGCACAAAAAAAATATCATCTGCACAAATAAAAATATCAGCTCACAAACAAAAATATCAACTGCACAAATATAAAATCAGATGAACAAAGAAAAATGTCATCTGCACAAATAAAAATATCAGCTGCACAAATAAAAATATCATCTGCACAAATAAAAATATCATCTGCACACAAATAAAAATATCATCAGCACAAATAAAAATATAATCTGCACAAATAAAAATATCAACTGCACAAACAAAAATATCAACTGCACAAATAAAAATATCATCTGCACAAATAAAAATATCAGTGCACACAAATAAAAATATCAACTGCACAAATAAAAATATCATCTGCACAAATAAAAATATCATCTGCACAAATAAAAAGATCATCTGCACAAATAAAAATATCAACTGCACAAATAAAAATATCAACTGCACAAATAAAAATATCATCTGCACAAATAAAAATACCAACTGCACAAATAAAAATATCATCTGCACAAATAAGAATATCAGCTTACAAATAAAAATATCAGCTGCACAAATAAAAATATCAGCTGCACAAATAAAAATATTATCTGCACAAATAAAAATATCAACTGCAAAAATAAAAATATCAGCTGCACAAATAAAAATATTATCTGCACAAATAAAAATATCAACTGCACAAATAAAAATATCATCTGCACAAATAAAAATATCAGCTGCACAAATAAAAATATTATCTGCACAAATAAAAATATCAACTGCACAAATAAAATTATCAAGTGCACAAATAAAAATATCAGCTGCTTAAATAAAAATACCAACTGCACAAATAAAAATATCAGCTACACAAATAAAAATATCATCTGCACAAATAAAAATATCAACTGCACAAATAAAAATATCAACTGCACAAATAAAAATATCATCTGCACAAATAAAAATATCAGCTGCACAAATAAAAATATCATCTGCACAAATAAAAATATCATCTGCACACAAATAAAAATATCATCAGCACAAATAAAAATATAATCTGCACAAATAAAAATATCATCTGCACAAATAAAAATATCAACTGCACAAACAAAAATATCAACTGCACAAATAAAAATATCATCTGCACAAATAAAAATATCAGTGCACACAAATAAAAATATCAACTGCACAAATAAAAATATCATCTGCACAAATAAAAATATCAACTGCACAAATAAAAAAATCATCTGCACAAATAAAAATATCATCTACACAAATAAAAATATCAACTGCACAAATAAAAATATCATCTGCACAAATAAAAATATCAATTGCACAAATAAAAATATCAACTGCACAAATAAAACTATCATCTCTACAAATAAAAATATCAGCTGCACAAATAAAAATATCAACTACACAAATAAAAATATCATCTGCACAAATAAAAATATCAGCTGCACAAATAAAAATATTATCTGCACAAATAAAAATATCAGCTGCACAAATAAAAATATTATCTGCACAAATAAAAATATCAACTGCACAAATAAAAATATTATCTGCACAAATAAAAATATCAGCTGCACAAATAAAAATACCAACTGCACAAATAAAAATATCAACTGCACAAATAAAAATATCAGCTGCACAAATAAAAATATCAGCTGCACAAATAAAAATATCAGCTACACAAATAAAAATATCAACTGCACAAATAAAAATATCATCTGCACAAATAAAAATATCATCTGCACAAATAAAAATATCATCTGCACAAATAAGAATATCAGCTTACAAATAAAAATATCAGCTGCACAAATAAAAATATTATCTGCACAAATAAAAATATCAACTGCACAAATAAAATTATCAAGTGCACAAATAA
>CAKKLC010005579.1:819-17109 GCA_918559645.1 Ceratonova shasta | reverse complement strand
TTGAATAACGTTTGTGAGACCAAAAGTCCAAGTATATATTCATTAGTTAAAGAATTGATTAACGAGCAATTTTTATCTTCCCAATTTATACTTAATTCGCATGTTAAGTACCACACGAAACGGAATCCAGCTGAAATTGATGAGATTGAGGAAATAGTTCGAAGTTTCGATGAGTATTACGACGTGGAATTTTTGAAGGCTATTGTTATGAATTTTAACTTCCCTTTGGATACCTGATAAAATTACTATTCGAATTTTATATAATATTATTTTATATTTATTTATTTATTTATTTTCAATTTTATTTTAACCCGTTTTAATAAAAAATTTCATTTTTGGCGGGGTGAAAAAACAGCAATTTTACACCTCCGGTGAAAAAAAATTATAGCCATAATGATTGACCATAATGAAAAATACAGCCGTTTACAACAGACTCTATAAATATTAATGTTGCTGCATTGATCGCAGCCATTTCGAAATCTGTTTTAATTATTTGAGGTTTAATATTCGACATTTCTTTTATCTTAGTAAACACTCTTTCGTATTTTCTTTGAGTTTTATTATTCAAAAAAACATATATTAAATGTATTTTTTTGCTTAAAGCAAAAGGAACTAAATGAGTAATTTTGATAAAATTTATTAGAACAAGTCTTAAATGTACCGTCTAATAATATAGTGTTCGCCCTTTTTATCAGTTCTAAATTAATTTCTGAAAAGAATATAATGAAACAATCATTATCATTTATACCACTGTCGTATTGTAAAAATCTTGTTCCTGATAACGTAAATTGCAATATTTTGGGAGTATCATGATCATCATTTTAGAGTGGATAAACAAGGTTATTACGAGTACGCATTATTTTATCCCAAAGTGTACTATAAAGAGGCATGACTTTTATCTAATTTTCATTTAAATTGGCTGTAGATCTTGTAATGATATCAATTGTATTTTTACTTGAACTCATTGCTCTTGTCATCATATCATTTTTGCCTTTTAGCATATTAATATTAGCAATATCGTCTTCATGATTATATGGAGCGTATTTTACGATAGCATTATCCTTGTTGTACCAGATTCATCCCTTACATGTTATTATTCTGCACATGTATCTAGTTACATCGTTCATAGTAGTTTCGAAATTATAAATAAAGTTCTCATATATAAGAACATGCTTGTCTCTTTTACTTTTAATAAATTCCATAGGGGATTTTAATTTTTTAATGATAAATTATTTAGGCGAAAAAACGGTTTACGAATTTTATCGGTGAAAGGGTTTTTAAAATTGAAAAATCATTTAAATGACCTTTCCTTACCTTGTTTTGGGAAAATGATTTAATAAAACATTAAATTATATAATATCTATGGATTATTTCTCTATATTCAAATTCATTTTGAACGAGTGAAAATTCTATTTATATTTTATTAATAGGCACAATAAACGATCAGAAGAACTGATGATAGGTATTTAAAAAATACAACAAAATTATATTTGAATAGAGTAAACCAATAAGTTACTTGGATATTCTCTGATTTTGAATCATATTGAAGAAATTGCCAATTAGGTACAATCCAACAAAATAGTTAATCTTTTTATGATAAAATTTGATAAAATATATCCATTTCCTTATAGTTTGTAAGTAATAAATTTTCTGAAATTTAAATTAAGTTGATTAAAAAGTATATCTGTAGGAGAACGTAGTTATAATATTTTTCAGTACAAAAAAAATTCAATGAAGGCATTTCTACTATAGGTTCATTAAAACAATTTATAGCTAAAAATTTAAAACTCAACATTAATGAGTATATAACTTAATCATAATACCTAAAAATTTATCATGTCATTTTGATAAAACTTTGTTTTGTTGAAAACTACAAGATTTTAGCTTAATATAACTAAAGCAACAATTTTAAGTACTAAATTTCCTTTTCACTTAAAACATCTTCCGTTTCTTATCAGATTTGTTAAACTTTACAAGTATTAATAATCTTAATTTAAATTCATTGATCAATTTTAATACTAGATCATTGATTAAGATTCTATTATAATTACAACATAAAATCATACTCTTTTTATGGTTAAAAGAAAATAGTATTTTGCTTGATATGTAGTATAAAAGTTTATTTTTTGTTTCTTAAACATCATTTATAGATTTATTACTAAAAACACGAATGAATTTTACTCTTAACCTTAATGTCAGCATATTATTAACTAGTGCACTTTACAAATGACATTTCATTACTGTTTATAAATTCAAAAAAAAAGTCAAAATTTTTAGATTGATATTACATTTGATAAAGTAACTTTGTAAATTACACCTACGATAGTATTAAATCCTCTCACTAAAGGTTTATTAACATAGATAGAAAATGGCAAGTTATTATTATGTTTTAAATGACAATAATGATAAATTAGATTTTACTTATTACAATAGATGCCTAATATAATATACAAATCATTATCAAATCATAGCAAAATCGTATACTAGAAAATTCACTCTATATCTATCATTAAATAAGGCTTAGTTTTTATACTAATTTTTTCTCTTATTCATTCAACTATTTACAATAATAATCGTTTAAAAATAATTCTGTTCTTATCAACTATTATCATATAATAAACCAAAAAATTAGTTAAAGTAGGTTGTTATGAAGCAGAGTATCCTTGAAAATTTAGATTTAAGGAATAAAATACCAAACCAGTATGTCTTATTTTTAATGAAGCGGTGCTAGCATTAAAATATTTAAACCTTGCTCATTTTTTCAACAGCAAATATGTTTTGATTCATGACACCGAAGATGAAAAATGCCTAGAACCTAAAAAAACATGATTTGCTATACAGAATATATATTAAAGCATAAAATCTCAACATTTGTTCGATTTATTGTGACTTTTTAATTCACTAAATTAAAAACCCGTATTAGAATGAAGTATTTATAAAAAATTTTATTCTAAACATGAGTAAGATTTTATTTTAAGAACAATTAAAAAGTTTGAATCTAATAAGCTTATTTAAAAAAACAGTAACAATACGAATTAATGATATTTATTCTACATTTTGCTCTAATTTGTACAAAGTATAGAAGTGGCACTAGCTAATTATTTTATTTCATTTTAGGTGATTGACTAAAAATATATTATTATTATTCAAGATTTATCTTGTTATCATTTATAAAAAAATTTAAATGGTTCTATTACAAATTATGCAATATAACTACATTTGTATCACCAAATATGGTCAGAAAAGTCAGAATTTAATAAATATCTTTTTAAAAAACATAATATTTTATTTTTACATTATGTGATGAATGTAGTTATTCATTTAAAAAATAAGATTAAAAATTCGGGGCTTTTTACACCGAAAATTTCTGATTAAATTTGAATAAGATTATTCTAATTTTCTATATTTTGTGAAAATAATATGGGTAGATTGTAGTTATGCATTTGATATTTAAAATAGAAAATTGATCTAATTTCTAAATATTTCAAGACAAAGAGTGGCATTTATATATTTCATTTTTTAGCTCTCTGCTTGGATGCTAATAAATTAAATAATTGGGATCATCTTTTTCTTTTATCACTAATTATTTCTATTATTTAATTTTATATATTTATCACCTGAAAATAAATAGTATTTTTTATAGAAGTTTCGTTATGCGATATATTAACAAAGAAAGAAATGATGAGCTGATTACATATTTACGAAACTAAATAGTTTTGAAATCACAACTTCGATGCAGCTCATGTAATCAGTTCTTAACAGGAAAAAAAACGTAAACGCAATAGTTATCAGTTCAGTCTTCCTTGTTACGCTAAAAACTGTAGTGAAAACAAAATATGGATTACCATACTCCCTGACTCAAATTTGAACAATAATTTTATTTTTCTCCAAAAATTGTTAATTTTTTATTTATCTTTGTTCGAATGAGTCCAGTCTAAAGCATGTATAAGAGCTTTTTTGGATTTTCTAAATCAGTAATTTGCAAACTAACAAAGGATTTGAGAACATTTGCCAAGATGTATATAAGGAGTAACTTTATTAGGCTGGGTGGAGCTAGTGTAATAATCCAGATCGATGTATCAAAAATGAATTTTAATGTAAAAGCTCATTTAGTACATGCACCAAGACAACCAATATGGGGCTTTGAAATAGTAGATACATAATTTTTGTCTCCAAAAGGATATATGGAATTCGTATAAGATCGAAGAAGAGAGACGTTGATGGTAATTATAAAAAAACATATTATTAATGATTCAATAATCCACATTGAAGATTTGAAAGCCAATGCAAACTTAAACCAAAAGATCTATGTGCAAAATACGGTTTGTCACAAATATAATTTTGTAAACCTGGAAAAAAAGCTTAAAAACAAGCATCAAAAGATATTTTTGGTGCAAATCTGTCGTTTATGATTGCTAGATGCCTTTTCCCTTAATTTGTAGTGCGCATTTATGTATAAAGTTCAGTCATTTTTTTCTTAATACATATTTTTTGTTGTATAACGATCACTCATTCCCAATTATAGAACATGTAATTTACTTTTTTATTTTAAGTTGTCTCTGAAATTATAAACATAAATTCCATGCCAAAAATTTATAAATAATATATTAATACAGTTGAAATCGGTTATTACGTTTTCTAATGGATTTTAAATTTACTTCGTTATAAAAGATATCGAGTTATAAACAATCGTTTGATTAAAATCTAAAAAATAGTTATTAAAAACATAAAGATTTAAACCAAATACACGATGATCTTAATATGAATATCTGACTATTATAAAAACTATTAGGTTGAATTTAAATGTATAGTTAATATTATTTATTATATTTGATTTATAATTATGTGATTTTTATATTATAACAAATTTTAATAACTACGAACATGGATAGATAAAAATAATAAATAAAACTTGACACTGAAACAAAATTCAACTTTTTAAAATAAACAAATATCATTCTTAGTTTAATAAACCTATTAAACCAATTAAGCAACATTCTCAAATATTTAGAGTAAAATCTTAATCATGTCCTCTTTTTATATTATCTGTGATTTTTGTTTGAAATGACCTATTTCTACGATAAGTTTTTTCAAAATAAGTTTTTAAAATGTTAAGGGCTATTAATTCTTCTAAACAATTTTCACCGCAAAATAAAAGTAAATTTTCTACCTTTTTCAAAAAATCAAGAGCTTCTAGCTCACTATCAGTTTCAATTTCCTTCATATTAAATTAATCTTTATGAAACTTGATTTTAAAATTCTATTGCTCCTATTTTTTCCTTTCTTTAATTTCTTTGACGATATCATCCTCTGTATTCGTATCATGGCAGTATATCTTACTGTCAATATCATAAAATTCTTGCATATCCTTATCATTTTCGTCATCTGTAACATCAGAATGGATTTTTTCTTGGTATATTAAAAGTGTCGATTTATCAAAAAATTTTAGATCAACAAAACAATTTTCAAAAACTGAAGTGGGTATAGCTTTTCCTGAATGAAATATGCTTAGTATAGCGTCTGACATCGTTATAGACATATTCTCTTTTTTATCAATACTTTCAATTGTTTTAAATAAAATTCCTTTTCTATAGGCCGATTTCATACTCCTGATAATTCCTTTGTCCATATGTTGCAACTCACTTGTGCAGTTTAGTGGGAGAAACGCAAGTTCAATGTTTGTTAATTTTTTCTTTATATTTAGATCGGCAGAAAAGTTATCTACTACCAACAAAATATTTCTTTTTGCAATTTTTAATATCGTATCCCACATGATTATCAAAGAAGACTATATCTCCGCTGTAATCCAAGCTTTTTGGTTATTAAAATATTCAACTGGTAGTGTTTTAATATTTTAACAACACCTTGGTTTTTTGAATTTTCCCATAACAACTAAGTCACCTTTCTCCCCGTAAAAATTTGAACATAAACATACAGTCAAACGCTCCTTTGATAATTTTCCACCATGATATTTTTCACGCTTGAATTTAAAAGTTTTTTGCAGAAGTGCTTTATAAAAAACCCCAGTTTCATCACCATTACAACTATTTTTCACGGGCTATTTTTCTCTAAATCTTGTCCATGTATTCTTTAACCAAAAATCTACCGTAGTTTGATCAACATTGGCTGATTCTCCAGATAAAGTGCCACTTACTATATTAAACATCCGTTAAAATCGTTGAATCCAACTTCGATCACAATAAAACCTACGCACATTTAGCTGTTTAGCTATATCATTCGCTTTTATACAAAGTATTTCAAAAATTTATTGGTACTTTCTCAAAATTTTTTCGAAGAACCATAAATAGAGAATTTCATCAATCTCTTTATTCTTGGCATTTCTGATCTTTTTATTTTTTTGATTGAATTTAATATGTACTAGAAGTATCTTCTTTGTTTTTAAAGATTGTGTTAATTGTAGAGTAAGACATGTTGTATTTTTTGGATATCTCTTTTTCTAGTCCCCATTTTCTATCTAATCTATAATTGACATCTTTTTTTTCAGCGCTATTTGTTTTGCTGATTCTTCATTTTTATGGGTTTTTTGTTTGTAATAGGCGATTATCTTATAAACGATATATTTTATAGAATTCTTTAAATTAATATTGTTATAAAATTATTTTTATTTTATAAGTAATATTTATCTTATAAACGATTATTTTATAAGGGATTTCCACTGTATTAATATAAATAGCGATTTTATGAAATTTAAGTAGTTAAAACAGCAATTAATAACTTATTACTACTTGGTTATACGATTGTTACCCATAATGAAAAATAAAATAACAATTTACACCTCGTAAAAAACTACTAATAATTAAACTTGCTGAAGATACTTTGAATAGAGAAGCTACAAGAATATATATAACATTAACCAGTCAATAATTAGATCATGGCACAAATAACAACAATTTTTATTACATCTTGCACAAAAAAACTTACAAGGAGATATAAAAAAAATTTCAGCAGCTTTAGAAGTAGAATTGAAAAAATAAAATATAGCTGAAAGAAAGGTTGAGGGTGAGGTTTCGACTGTTAAAATTATATTGAAGGAGAAATTTTTGGCAAATGAAATTTAATATTAAATTTTAAATGTGATTGGTGCTGGCATACAGTTTTTTTAAAAGGGGTGGATTTACTGAGCGGGCAATTAAATCTATTGGAAAAATATTGCTAAATGATTGGGAAGAAAATATTGCTTCCTTTAAGATATATATTTTAGAAGAATTAGTTGTGGTAATATGGATAAACATATAGGAAATGTTGATGAAGTGCCAGTGTGTTTTAACATGCTAAATAAGCATATAGTTGATATAACTGGAACCAAAAATGTTAGAATTTTTACAAGTGCTAATAAAAAATGTAATTTTACGGTAGTTCTTTATGTAACAAGTGGTAGCGAAAAATCACCAGTCTTGTTAATACTCAAAAGGAAAACTAAACGCTAAAAAAAAATTCCCTTTGGTGTGATAATAAAGGCATATGAAAATAGTTGGATCGCCGGAGATTTAATAAAAAGTTTTAAGGAGATATTTAGGGTAAATGAAGGGGTTCTTATTTTTTTGAAAAATCATCAGTCTATATTCATATTTGATTCTACTGAGCATAAAATATACAACACAATTAAAAAGTGCAAGCAAAATAACCCAACTTGCAGTAACACCAGACGGTTATACAAATAAGCTACAACCCTTAAATTTATAAATAAATTATTTAAATCGAAATTAAGAATGCATTGCGAAAATTTGATAGTTGATACACTTAATAAATTTACTAAGAATGAGGCTATGAAAAGAGTGACGTATAGCACAGTAGTAGAATGAGTTTAAAAAAGTTGGAATGTTGTTAGTGTCGAATGTATAAAGAATGGATGTTTTAAAGGGGGAATAATAGATTATGAAAACCTAGATTTTTTTGATATAGTAATGGAATAAAATTATGGTTGTGTCTCTAATAATACAATAAAATTCGTTAGTGAAGATAATTTTAATTGCTTTGTATAAATGAATTCGTCTTAGCAATAAATGTGTTATTAATGTATAACAAGCATATGTAACTAAATTTAAATTCGATCTTGGATCTATAGGTTTTTTCTGTTCTTTTTCAAAATATAAAAAACAGAAAATCAAAACATTAAATTATAAAATCTTACCAAATCAACAACATTCATAAAATCATCAATATTAAAATTATCTCTCCACATCTACTTATTTAAATAACCAGGAGTGTTATCACTAAGTACACCTTTCATTCTATTAACTCTTAAATTTTCCTTTCTTCAGTAACTCTCAATATTTAGTGTATGATTACCATTAACAGAATCTAAAAAATTAACACTATGATTAATAATCTAAAAGTTCAAATCCTAAACTTTCAACTTTTGATTAGTCACGCCATTCACTACTAACTACGATTATACCAAGTTAACAGACACTTGATATAAGACGCAACAATGTTACAGTACTACAGTCTTTTACAGATTATACAAAAATCTTTGCGAGAATGTAGCTATAATGTGTAATACCGAACACCCAAATTTCATTTTTAGGTGCTCTATCTAATAAATTCCTAAGGATTCTACACAAACAAACTTTCATCAATTTAGCATTAAAATCCGACGCTTCAAAGTTGAATTAAATTGACTGCAATGTTATAAGCACAAATTTTTCTTTACTTTTCATATTTCTTTTTCACAAGATCTACTGACATGTCTTTTTCAAAATGTACCTCAACTTGGGTCCTTTTTTTTCTTTTATTACCAAAAGTTGTACAAATAAAAATGTGCTTGTACTAAAAAATCAGAAAAAAATGAATTAACACGCAAAGATATATATTTTTATCTTATACATCGTGTTTTAATGGATATCCAACCTTATAGACCCTAATTGCATTCATATTGAACTTTTTAATATATATTTGCACATACTAGGTATAAATAAAAGGATTTTTATATGTTGACTGAATTTAAGTACTCGAATGTAGCAGCAGGGCCACCGCTTATCGATAGTAATATATTTGTCCTGTAAAACATTTCAGACATGGTAATTATAAAAAAATAAATATTAATCTAAAATTATTAATCCAAAATAAACATTCAGGTTTTTTTTACTAGAGCGCGAAAAATCAGATGGAAAGCTAGATTTTGTTTGTATGTATATTGTTGCACTATAAATTAGAAATTAGAGTATATATTTGCGGACTTATTTGGCAAAAACGGGTTTGAAGCTATACTGGAGCGTTAGCTGTCATAATTTAAAGTCTTTGGTTTTTTTTTATTTTATTTGCTAAGGAGAGTTAATATTTGTTACAAACAATGATTTATTTTAAGATCTTTAAAAAATGTAATCATCTTTTTTTTAATCGCGTGATAAAAAAAATAATTGGAAAATTGAAGAAAAATCTCAGTTTATAATTGAGACATTGGTAACTCTGGAATTTTGGATCAACAATAAAAATTGTACTCCCCTTTATAATTAAAAAACTTAAATTTAATAACTTCAAAAATTGCTTGAAGTAAAACAATTTTGTTGTTAAAATTAAAAAATACTTCTTTAAGAAAACATTTTTTAAATTTTCTTATATCCTTTCTAGATTTAATTTGTCTTAATAATAATATCAAAAGTTTCAACACCTAGAGTATTACTTAATGTTATCGAGTTGATAAAGTAATACTTGTGAACTACAGTGTCATTGAAAACAGAATAAGTTTGTAAGTTTTGGTATGACTTATGGTCATCAGTCCAGATAATACTATTCACGGCAACTTGTAAACATATTATTACGATTAGTATTGTTTCTATTTTACTAGCTATTACTATAGCGAATACTATTTTAATTTTCCCATTTCGGGCTCAACAATGCAAAAGGCATCCGAATTATTTTGAGGTTTAAGACCTCGATGACTTTTGAATTTATAGTTCAACATAGTCTTGTCTATAATAATTACTTTGCCTGCACCACCAAGTTTGTTTGCTTAAAATAATTTTCTAACATCTTTTCAATTGATTTTTAAATTACCTTAAATGTTGTAGTTTAAGAAAATTAAAGAGTAGGCAACAATCAAGTATCTTAGAAAATGTAAGCCATATCGAATTACAATACGGAAACGATCAAGAATTGGGATACACAATCTCTCAAAAATGTTACTAGTTCTAATTGACAAATACTTCTTGTACACAATGCACTGTGATGTTAAAAATCTCCATCCGTATTTATAAATGTTTCGTGTATAGATTACTAGCACCATAAACGAATTACATACAAGACACTTTTTTCGTCTTTGAATTATTGATTTTGACATACACCATGTAATAATTTCAATATTACTTTAGTTTGTTAATAAATTTTTTAATTCATAAACACTATATGGCTTATTTTTTTAAATGAATATTAAATTTTGTTTGTTAATCCAAATTTTTTAACTATATTAAAAAATAAGTTTTAATTAACTTTTCAGGTTGAAATTCAATACTTCAAAAAGTAAAAAAGTAAAAGAATACAGTCAGGTTTTCAAACTAGTCTTCAACACTATAAGAACTTTCAATTTTCGGTAATGTATTTTATAACATATATAGGGAAAATGTATTTGCAGAATTTTTACTGTAAATAATTAAAATATAGTACTTATTTAAAATAATTATTCATACATCAACAAAGCTACATTTTTATAAAGTACTTGGGAAAACTGAATAATAAAAGTTTATTGATCATGTTCAATAATCTATAGAAACATGTACAAATGGACTTTTTGACGATAAAATTACGCAATGCAAATTAATTATGAAAACCTATTTTGTTTTAATTACTATTGAAAATCAAATACAAACTTATATCTGATGTATAATAAGTAAAATCTTTTGAATAGATTATTATATCATTATCAGAGGTATTCTGTAACATTTTTTGTAATATAGTTTATTATGAAATACCTATTTTATATAATTCTAGTACTTCTATAATTTCTTAAAATGTTTTTGTAATACTACAATGATGTAATAAAACTTATTATGAAATACATTTTTTTATATAATTCGATATCTTTTCTATAATTTAGTAAAATTTTTGTAGAATACTGTAATGATCTAATATAGTTTATTATGAAATGCATTATTTTATATAATTCTAGTCCTTTTATTAAAAATTTGTAGCTTAAATTATTAAAATTTTACATCAATTATCTAAACTAATAATAGTTTAAGTAATTTATTTTTTAATGTGTTCACAAAATTGCATCGAACAATAGCTACAAGAAAATTATAATTAAAGTTATGAACACCCAGACTAAAATACATAACAGAGTATCTTTATCTTTGTCAAATTTATAATTAAATGTTTTAGAATTAGGTTTTATAATTGAACACCTTAAGGCGTTTTATTAAATTACGATTTTTTATTTCTGAATATCATTAAAATTATTTTTTTGAACCATGATGGCAGAAAAATGTCATTATTTTGTATCAATAATGTTCTTAAATTAATTGTTTCATACGTTCGCATAATGTAAAATATTTTTTTAATAAACAATTGTATTCGTTTAAAGATCATTCCCAGAAATCTATTTCTTTTCCAAAAATCACTAGTAAAATATTTTATGTAATAAAATTCCGATAATTTATTTATAACTATAGTTCCTGCTCAGCAATAAAATATATTTAATAATTTTGTCTCTTAAAAATAAGTAACTATGATATAAAAGACTAATAGAATGCCTAATTTTTATATTTAGTCCAAATTTAAAAAATCCATCTTTACCATATGTGAATTTATTGTCTAAAAACACAACTATGGATGATTGTCCGAGTATAATTTATCTAGTTTTAATCATAGCCATCATAATAAATTTTTATTATTAAAGATAATATAAAAACTCAACCTTCTCTATCATCTCATAGTTCTATAAGAAAATATGTTATCAATTTAAAAATACAGGAGATGCTTTAAAATTAAATAACACAAATTTATTATTTTATCATAATGGACTCTTCTTTTTTCCTTGATATTTTTAATTTTCCGATTTTTAGTCTAAATACCATATTTTATTGTTTTAGAACAAGATGATTAACAATAAACTATGAACATAAGATAGTACTCTTACGTAAAAGTCACGTGTAACTTTTAATTATAAATAAACCAAAAAAATCACACAAAAAAACATACATTTATATGCAAAATGATGGATCGGTTCCATTTATTAAATAAATCGCATAAAACCTAAATAATTTTTTAAAATGCACCAGAAATCGCATAAAAAAGATCTATAAACAATAAGATTTAAATTTTTTTCATCATATTTAAATAAATGGGACATATTTATGTTATTAAAAAAAACAAAACTTAATTTAAAATCATATTAAGAATGTTTTCATCATTATTAGCTGGTTGATAATGTACGAACCCGTTTGTGGATTAATGCAAGATCACTTTCATCACTTGAAGATAAAATTACGTCATCAGATCTACATGGTAGTGTTTCTTCAGAAACTTCAGTTTTTGTTTTCTTTGACTAGGTAATCAGTAATCAAACCATGTGATGGCTTGACTAGTTCTTTGTAGAGTTCACTGTAGCCAGACATACAAAATTTTAGATCACGTTGGAATTATAGGGCACGTTCTAAATCATTATCATTTTCAATCAAAAAAAATTTACGATTTACCGGAAAGTTGAAGGCCTTCCGGAGTAATTTTTCGTCCGGTAGAGTAACATATTCTTTCGGTTCGCTATCTACTGTTTCGAAATCTTTAGTAGGATCTAACTTACTTCTAAAATATCATCATAATTTAGAACTTCGCCCACAAGCAATTCTTATATATCATCCTCGCCAAAATTATCGAAACCTTCCCCACTTATTTCCTTAGCAATTCAAATGATATCTGATGTTACTATTTATGTTCTATTTGATTCATTTCTCTTTGATAACCATTCAGGCGAAGCAGCTTTCCAACATGCATTTAAAGTTTATGATTTTATCTCGGCAATTGATAACTCAACTTGATTTACACAGTTCAAGATATTAAATTATTTTCAAACTTCAGTAACTGTTATTGTATCGGATTCCAGTTTATCAAAAATGAATTGAAAAGTGAATTTTACATATTATTTTTTAAAGGTTGTAATAATTCCCCTGATCTAATGGTTAAATTAGGTTCGTTGTGTTTGGAGGGAAAAAAACTATTTTTATATTTGGATGTTTTAAGTTTGGATGACCCAGTGCATTGTCAAGAATTAATAAGATCTTAAATTTGAGACTCATCTCTTTCATATAATTTTCTACTTCGGGTACGAAGCATTTATTGAACCATTCAGTACAAATAGCCTTTATTACCCAGGCCTTCCTGTTTTCAATCTAATGTAAGGGCAGTGTATTTAAGTCCTTTCCTTTTAATAAACGTGGTTTTAAAGATCAATTTACAAGCAGCGTTTTTACTATTCGATAGCCAGATGCATTGCTGCACAGCAATAAAGTAACTCGATCTTTAGCAGCTTAAAAACCATTGGCAGTTTTTTCCAACTTTGCACTAAAAGTACGGGTTGGCATTTTTTAGGAAAACAATCCTGTTTCATCAGCATTGAAGACTTGATTGGCACAATATCCTCCATCTTTAATAATTTTAACTAACTTTTCAGGATATTTTCAAACAGTTTCTTCGTCTGCAGAAGCCACCTCACCTTTTATTTTTAGATTAGGAAAAGAATGTCTAGTTATAAAACCAGTTAACCACCCTGTGCCGGCAGAAAATTGTGGATTACTTTCACGTGAAGATGTAAATGGATCTGATTCTTTTAAATCTTTACAAGATTACAGGGTTTCATCTTGATAAAATGTTCATTTAACAAAATTCTTTTTTGAGTTTAATCTTGAATTAAAATTACGAGAGCCTTTTCTATTCTCTATTAAAGTGCCTCTTAAAGATGATGAAATTTCCGTACTCAAATTTATACCAGATCTGACTGATCTTCTTACTGCCGCTTCATTTTATTTATTGCTCTTATAGTAGATTCGCCTAAATTATAACATTTACCTATTGCCGTTGATCTTTCTCCTTTCACCAAGCAATCGAGAATTATAATTTTGGTTTCTAGCAAAATTGCACTTTTTTTTTGTTTTTTATTATTGTCAAATATTTTCTTTAAGAGGAATAAAAAATTATAGAAAAAACTTAATGTACAATTAAGCACTAAAATTATTCAAAAAAACTTACAATTCACTAAAGTAAAGTTTTCTTCCGATTTTCGGTCGTGAAAGTCTTTCACAAAATTTTATTTTCTAATGTTTTCCAATATGCAGGATTTTTAAATTAGTTTCATACTAAAACAAAATGCAGCATAAAAACAAGCAATTTTAACGAGGTGTTTTTGTTTTAAAGAACAAATCAAGTAAAAAAAAGGACAATAAAAGAAAAAAGTTTTAGTTTCTTTGTATTGTTTGCGTAACAGTAGAGTATTAGTTGTTATTTTTATTCGTTTTCAGACAAAGTGAATAAATAAAAAAAATTAAATTTTCGAAATTCAAATAAAAACAAATTTTCTTGAACCGCATAACTCTAAAACTGCATAAAAAGAGAACGTTCTGTATTTAATAATTTATATTTTTAACTTTTATTAATACATCTAATTTATATATTTGAAACAATACTGATTAAATTATATTATTGCATGTCTTGTATAGATTAAATTTTTATTTCAATAAATCTAATTAACTTCTGTAATAACATTCATCTTTAAATTCATAATATTTTTGGTTTCTCTATTCATTTGATTTGTTAAATCATTCAGGTATTAATTAATAAAATGTGTCATTTTCTGTATATTTTCTACATAATTCTTAATTCCGTTCTACTAGAACGTATTTTATTATAACTTTAAAGGAGTTTGTAGACGTGAAGGATTACTAAGAAAATTTTCAGAAAAGGTATATGAAAATGATGCATTTAAAATTAAGTTGGAAAATATAACACTTGATATAAAGTGTTATCCTAGTGATTATTTAACAGGTTATATTGTGATTAAAAAGGTATATAGTTAATTACTGTGTTAGGGTAGTGATTCTGGTGGTAATTAATATTTAAATTACTAGGAATTAGAGATTTAAATCTGAATTTATCACTATCAGAAAATAATCAGTATAATAATCCGCAATATGTATAATAATTTACAATGTATTAGCTCTACGAATTCATTGAAACAATCTTTTCTGGTATCTCTTCGAAGACTAAAATAATTTTATCAGAGTAACAACTATTAAACTATTAGAACCTGGGTCTCTTATAACTTTGAAAAAATTAGAGACTGGGAAAGATTGGCAATTTGCCAGATATCACTAATACAAAAATTATACTGTTATTTCAAAAGTTTGAATTTAAGAAAAATATATTCGTGCGATGCATTAGATAATTTGGAGAAATTGTGTTGTCAACTAAAAATAGAAAATAATAGTACCAATTATGAAAACATACTGGAAATGTTTAAAATTGATTCTTTTTGCAATTTCGATCATCAAGAAACATCCATAACTGTATAATAATTAATAATTTTTAGAAATATAGGCATGTATTTCCTGTTGTAAAGTTATGTATGTATAATTAAAATTTCAGATCCTGACAAAGATTTAATTTATTACAGAGGCAGAGCTTCCAATAAACAAACTTTAACAGACATAATTTCTGTAGATTTGAAAGATTCTAAAATAATTTCATACTTGTAAAACTTGCAATTACTTTTAGAAATGATACTTTTTATATGTATAGAATAAATGATTTCAATAATAAACTAACTTATCATAGAATATTTTTACGTAAGGAATATTACTTTGTTTTGTTTGAAACAATAGATTATAGTACATATGTTTTTAAATGTAGAAATCAGTCCTTGCTTTAATTTGATAAGTAGAATGAATTTATTATATTATCACGATGGATATTATTACTTTGAAAATAATTCGAAATGTTTTCATATATTATGCTTGGATAAAAACAGATACACATTTAACTATTATGATACTAATTGTTATGTAAACATTAAAAATAATAAATAGGATTTAAATCTTCATATTGACTACTCTACAATTGACAAGTTCAAGTTTGATGGTAATAGTTTAATTAAAAACTTAGATAAAATGTTTAAAATAAAAATAAAATATATTATTAATAATGAAGAAGTTTATGTAATTTTAAGATAACAAAATGTAGATTAATCATAATGAAACCGACAAAATCCATTTATTTATTGTGTATATTACAAGTTTAATTCCTGGTATGGATCTCAAGGAGATACAAATAGAAAAAGACATTGAT
>CAKKLC010005565.1:31615-48841 GCA_918559645.1 Ceratonova shasta | reverse complement strand
TTCCCATATAGCTTTATAAAATGTAAAAAAAGACTATCTATTAGAAATGGAACTTTTTTGAAGATTCCCATATAGATTTATAAAATGTAAAAAAAAAAATATTAGCAATGGAACTTTTTTTGAAGATTCCCATTTAACTTTATAAAATGTAAAAAAAGACTATCTAATCGAAATGAAACTTTTTCCGAAGATTCCCATATAGCTTTATAAAATGTAAAAAAAGACTATCTATTAGAAATGGAACTTTTTTGAAGATTCCCATATAGATTTATAAAATGTAAAATAAGAATATCTATTAGAAATGGAATTTTTCTGAAGATTCCCATATAGCTTTATAAAATGTAAAAAAAGACTATCTATTAGAAATGGAACTTTTTCTGAAGATTCCCATATAGCTTTATAAAATGTAAAAAAAGGACTATCTATTAGAAATGGAACTTTTTTGAAGATTCCCATACAGATTTATAAAATGTAAAAAAAGAATATCTATTAGAAATGGAATTTTTCTGAAGATTCCCATACAGCTTTATAAAATGTAATAAAAGACTATTAGAAATGGAACTTTTTTGAAGATTCCCATTTAGCTTTGTATCAAATATGGTCTTTATTATATTTTGAAGTTTTTAATATAAAAATATATCAAGAAGACACTAAAAATCAAATGAAAATAAATTCAGACCATACCACTGTTGATTGGAAAAATTATATAAGAGAAATATAAATGGAAAATATAATTTTATTCAAACAAAAAATAGGTTGAGCTGAAATTGGGGTACGAATTGATGAATCAATAATAGCAAAAAGAAAATATGAATGTGGAAGGATTTCAGTAAATCAAAACATTTGGGTTGTTGGAGGGGTGGATGAGAAAATTAATGTATTTATGTGCTTAACCAAAGTTAGAAACAAAAAAAAATATAATAAAAGAAAATGTTAAACAAGATTCTTTTATTGTTACTGATGGGTGGAAAGGATACTGTAATTTTAATATGGAAGGTTATGAACATGAGATTGTAGTCCATGAAAAAGAATTCGTATATCAAAATGATTTTCATACTAATAAAATGGAAGCAATATGGGAGCCATAAAAAATATAGATATATTACAAAAAAAAAATGTGAAATAACCCCATCATGTTTAGCTTAATATTTATTTGAAAAAACGTTAAAGAAAAATAGGTTATCTCCATTTTTAATAACAATTTATAATGATTTATCTTGATTATTAATTACATTTTTTTATTAATTTGCGCATGCGTAATATGACCCTTAAGTACATTTCAGCCAATATTTTATATAATTTCCGTGCTAGTAAAAAAAATCCCTCCAGTATTGTAATCTAGTAAAACAGTTTTCGTAAATTGCGATTCGTTCTGAATTATTTAAATATATCATTTCTGTAGTTTTTTTTTAATTATTTTTTTAACGATTTTCCTAAAAATAGTATCGCGCATGCTTCAATGAGTGAAGAATTCCGTTTGAATCCTCCTAGTCAAGATTTACCTCCTAAAGGAGGTTATCCGAATTATGACTTTAGTAGATTTAAACCTAGAGTAATATTTTCCAATAAAATAATATTTTCATTGTTATTCTTGAATTTTGCCTATTGCGTATATGCAAACAGGGCAATGATTAAGGAAGAATTGTAATTTTGCCAATAACTTTAGTGAACTTTACAAGGACCATATTGAATATCACGATAGAAATAAAATGGATTGTGACCCAAAAAAATAACATTTATTTTTACAAAAACTTTGAAATATATTTTTTGCATTTGTGTTAAAAGGATGTTAAATATTATGCATGTTAGATAAATGTTATAAGAAAAGACAAAAATTTTTATATCATAAAATAAAAATTTGCATTGTTCCTGTTTAGCTACTGTTATGATACTGTTGAAAAATCAGTTTACAATGAATTAATGATCAATTAGTATATTGGAGTTCATTTAAATTTTTTTTTAATTAAAAAAAAATGTGGTTAAGGAAATGTAAACCAGTTTTAAAACTTTATCATATAAGCGACTTTTTATGGGTAATTTTTGTTTTATACGTATTTAAAAAGCCGACTCCAATATTTTAGATCAATTTCAATATTTAAATAAAAAAATATAGAAAAAAAACTAATATGCTGAAATTTTAAAAATCAATCCTTTATTATTTCCATAATAATAAAAATTCAATAATCATAAATAAAAAGTTCCTTATTGCCATTAATTAATTAAAATACAACATCAATTTAATAAGGCACCTTAAACACACAAAATATACTATTAAATAATGTATAATTTTTACAAATTCATTCTATTAATTATTTTTTATTTCTAAAAGTCAAAAAAAAACTAATCGTGTTTATATATATAGTACCTGAAAAATGTGAGCTAATATGTAACCATTTGTTTAAGGAAAATTAAAATATATGAAAATAATAAATTGAAGATATTTTTTTTTAGAATAATACTTTAAATATAACAACAAAAAATATCATAAAAGCTCCTTATTAAATGTTAAAATAAGTTTATTTTTTCTTCATTAAATTTAAGTTGATCATAGTATAACGTTATAAAAAAAACCGTGAAATTTAAAACCATTATCTATATATGTTAGTTGAAGAAGTTTTTTACTTTTTATTTATTAGTTTGCTTGTTTCGATTATCTGTTTTTATTTATTACATAAACTTGGTTTTAAAGATACAAAACTAATAAATTAGAATCTTATACTTGAGTTTGATAAATTAAGAAATTAATTTCCATTAAATGATTTTTTTTAATTCTAAAAAAAACAAATTGAAAAATTTTTTGATTGATTTTTTTATACTAGTAACACAGATTAAGAACTTGTTAATAAAGTTCTATGAGTTGCATTAATAGATATATTTACACTTTATTGATAATATATATTTTCATTAAAACCTTTTTTGTTGTAAAATCTATTAATTTGGAAAAATTACCACACTCGTATATTCCATGAACTATTTTTGGAGTATAATAAAAATCTATTGAGAACTGGAATTGAAGTTATCTATATAGATTTTTGTAAAATGTTTATCTATTAGGATCTTTTAATCTTTTGTATTTTCATCAAGCTTTTAAATTGTTTTTGAAGTTAAATGATTAGAAGATATTTCATCTATTTTTTTCAGATTTCTTTAAAATTTTATAACTGGAGGTTCTTTTATTATAAATGTATGTCATTGACCTAAATCTTCATAGTAAGTAATAAATATTTTTTTTATTTTCGTAATAAAGTAAGATTATTACCACATAAAAGACTTTAAAGTGAATTTTAATGGATGTAAACGATATTACTTTAAAAAACTGAATTTTTAATCATTTTAGCAACAAGTTTTGATTTTTATACAAAATTTTTTCAGAGAAAACAAGAAAAAACTAACGAAATATTTAAAATGAAGATAATAAAATTATTAAAGGCATAATAAACCTTATTTAATTTAAAATCTGATGTTTTTATAATATTTTTTGGTATCTGCTTACAAGCAAACAAAGATTTTTAATATAGCCATCCGTAAATTAATAAATGAATGTAAAAAAAGACTATATAAATTGAAATTAATAAATAAATTAAAATTGAACACTTTATAGATAGTATTAATACCATAAAGCTATTCAAATATTTTAAGTTAGAATTCAAAATTTAAATTAATCACGTAGAAAACTTTTTATAAAATTAATCAAAGTATCGTTTACTGGATTAGAGGAGTTTTTTAATAAAAATTTGTAATAAATAAAAATACTCAAATTTCTTCTAAAAATTTCTAAAAAAATGTAAAAACACATAAGTTTACTTCTTAGTACAAAAATCTGATATTAAAAAACAAAAATGAATAACTACTATAACATTTAGTTTAATAATTGTAATCGATAAATTTAGTTTAAAGTAAATATTTAGTTGTGATTTACAAAAAGGAAAATGGGAAACGTATTAATCATTTTATATGTAAAAAAATATCTATCCAATAAATATTTTATAAAAACTAAAAAATGTGTTCCAAAATAAAGATTATATTTTTAATTATTTTAAGTTTTAATTTGATATAAAAATAATTTTTTTTTATATTTTTATATTAAACTTAAAATAAAATTCTGTTACGAGATTTTTTAATTTAATAAACCTACCAAAATATATGATGGATGCGGATTATTCGACGGCATTATGATATTCAACTGCATTGAGATTATTCTAAGGCAATAAAAATTTTTAAGCACCTTCTAACATGAAAATATTTTCAACAACAAAATTTTTCCAGCAAGAATTGATGATCACAGACAAAGAATTGACCTCTCTGGCTATTTCTAAAGCCTTGATCAATGAAAATTTTTACTGTAATGAGAAAAAGAACGTTTTTTATGTGACAGCAGGAATTTTTAAAAATATAGCAATATAATAGGTCATGTCGTGAAACAACCTTCTTGATGTATATAAAAAGGAAGCCATCTCTTGATAAATTAAATTAAGCGTGTAGAAAAATCTGGTCGCCAAACAATGAGTATTCGTAATGGGAGTTTTTTGAAGGATTGTGACTTCCCTTGAGGAGACTCTTTCTTATAATGTAAAAGTATCTTATCCGTACATCTATGCAAAATAGTGCATTTGAATTAAAGGTTAATGGAGGTACTGTTTAAGAATATGCTGACCTCGTTAGATAGGCTATCGCCGAATAAATATTTAATAATAATGAAAAACTTGTAGGTTTTAATCCTGATGGAACTAGTAAGGCTGCAGAAATCGACGAAATCTTGTTCTTTAAAAAGAAATATAGCCAGGGACGCCTCATAGATGGCCAATGGTACGTTTGTGCGTTGAAAGAAGATATAAAAAAACCTTATTAAAACCTGTATCAAATAGAGATGATCAAACTATAAGTCAAATTATAAGAGAGAAGGTAAATCCCGGTACTATAAAAATAACAGACCGATGGAAAGCTTATTCTTCTGCACTTTCTGGAAACAATGATTTTGAACATAGATCTGTAAATCATTCATTCAACTTCGTGGATCCCGAGAATCCTAATATTCATACACATACAATTGAAGGTTTGTGGTATCAAATGAAAAGGTTTCTATGATAAAGAAATGGCAGCTCAAAAGATAAACAATCTTAATATCTTTAACTGTTCAGTTGGAAGCACAAAATAGAAATAAGAAGATGCTTGAATGTCTTACTAAAATTATTATGAATAAATTCTTTTTTTTTTTTAAATTTTGATTACTGTCGATTAATCTCATTGCTATCGAATAATGGCAATTCGGTAAAATAACTTTCACATTCCAATATATAGTTAAAATGCATTAGAATTTTTAAAGATAACATCGAAACTAGTAGTTCTTTAAAATTAATTAAGACATAGATGAATTAATTGTTTATTATATACGAACTAGATTACATAGTTTTAAATTCTTATAGAACAGCTATTATATAATTTATAATTTTTTTTAAGTATTTTTACTCGATAGGACAATTTTTTGGTATTATGAAAAATATTTTCCTATATGATTATTATTTATCTAAAAATAAATGCTATTTTTGCTTTTCATAATAATTTTATATTACATTTGTAATATAATATTCGAAAGGAATAATATTTATTATTTCTAATATCAAATGTTTTAAATCTACAAATAATTATCTAAAAAATTATCAAATATTGATAAAATTTTTTTTTATAGCCCTGCATCACAAATTATTTGTTTCATTGCCTAAAAATATGACCAAAAGATTAATTTCATATTTTCAAGGTTTTTATGATTTATATCTAATGTTTAGGATACACATTTGGCTCTAATTTTTTTCAATAAAAATTAGTTTTGTAACCAACTACAATTGAAATACTTGAAGAATTTCTTAAATATCTTGTTGTAAAACAAATACGTTTCTTTTGTTTCATAAAGTCCTATGATATGTTAAATTTTAAATATATTTTTATATGATAAATTCCCTTTTAGTATAATAATACTGTTTTTGTCAACCATTATAAAATGTTTTCATCTAATTAATAAATTAGTCACTAGAGCGATGAGCATAAATTTAAAAATTACACACTATAATCGGTTTATCTGACCGACTAAAATAATTTTCATTAATAGTATTATTATATTTTTCAAGAATTTTAAAATATACCTTAATATTGTCTTATTGTTTCTTTGTAAATGGTAGTATAACAAATGATAAAAAAAAGTATTTTATTTTTGAACTGTAATTATTGTATGTAGTAAGATAATACATTTATTAATAGGAAAAAAACATTAATATAAATTTGGTTGATTATTGTATCACTTGGGGAATCAATAATATTTCTTATTGATTCAATGCAAAATAAAACAACAAAATATTTAATAAAATAATGAAAAATTGTAATACTGGTTGAAAAGTACTATTTTTTATCAGTTTTAAAAATTATTCATCAATAATATTTATTATTGATTTAATGCAAAATAAAACAACAAAATATTTAATAAAATAATGAAAAATTGTAATACTGGTTGAAAAGTACAATTTTTCTTTCAGTTTTAAAAATTATTCAATCATTAAAACTCTTTTAGTATTCAATATTCTTTTTATAAATAAATCAAATCAAAATTTATTATACGTTTTAATTAAAAAAATTAATAATTACAACTATATGGAAATATTAGCTATTATTTTATAGCTTACTCTGTTTTTTGGTTATAAGCTAATACTGGTTACTAAACTACTAGCTTAGTAGGGTTTTTTTCAGCTCAATACTTTTGAGTTATTTTTACTAAGCTACTATCTTAGTAAAAATAATATTTTGAAAAATTCCGCCAAAAAAATCGAAATCAAAATATTAAAAACTAATTTAATATCATTTAATTATGTCAGAAAAGAAACGAAAGACTTTAAAATTGAGATTAGAAGCTTGATGCTGTAAATTAAGCTCAAGAATCATCAATTTTTGAGGCTGTTGATCATTTTGATGTACATATTAGTCTCATTAAGCGATGGAAGTCTCAAAAAAATATAATCGAGTCTAAGGGCAATAAAGAAGCTGAAGTTATAAAAAGAATCCGCTTAATTCAGTAGCCTGATTTGGAAGTATAGGTAAAGGAATTTTTTTTTACACAAAGAAAGCAAGGATTCATGGTGTAAGGAACTTCACTATTGCAAGAAGTACGAAATTTAGCCATAAAATCAAAAATCAATAATTTTAAAGGATCAGCATACTGGGTTTTTAGTTTTATGTAGAGAAGAAAGTTTGCTATTCGTGCTGTCAGCTCGGTCGGTCAGAAACTGCCTGAAAACTGGAAAAAAATGAAAAGTTTTGTTGATTGTGTGACTCTACACAAATAAAATTATCCTTTTGAACATATTGACAATATGGATGAAGTACCAGTCAAATTTGATGTGCCGTTAAAATTTACTGTTGATGAGAAAAGCTCAAACAACATCCGCATAATTACAAAAGGTGCTGAAAAATGTCGTTTTACTGTAGTTTTGTGTGTAGCTGCGGATGGTGCAAAACTTCCAGCGTATGTGATTTTTAAACGGAAAACTTTGCCATCAGGATCGTTTACATCAAATATCATAATATCAGCAAATGAAAAGTTTTAAATGACTTCCAATAAAACTCAATTGTGGCACAATAAAGTCTAGATGAAACAAAAAGGTTAAATTTTCCATCGAAAGTCACTCTTGATGCTAACTCCGCACCAGGACATTGTACAGCGGAAGTAAAAATAAAATTTGCGTCATTTGAAACTTTAATCTCAGTGATTCCTGGAGGACTAACAAAGAAGCCGCAAGTTTTAGATATTAGTGTAAATAAATCATTCAAGGCTCATCTTTGATGTCATTGGGAAGATTGGATGATCAGTGGCTACAAGCAATACACTAAGTCTGGAAATTTAAAACAAGCTTCATGTAATGAAATTTTTACATGGATATCTGAGTCATGAAAAGCAGTTCCTATTATAGCAATTATCAATAGATTAAAAAAGACAACAATTCAATTTTATGGAAATTTGGAAGAAGAATAAGAGGCATAAATTGAAGAAGAAGAATTAAATTATGCAGATTAAATGATTCGAGAACAAATCGTTGAAATT
The DNA here is from genome assembly GCA_918559645.1 of Ceratonova shasta. Taxonomy (NCBI): domain Eukaryota; kingdom Metazoa; phylum Cnidaria; class Myxozoa; order Bivalvulida; family Ceratomyxidae; genus Ceratonova; species Ceratonova shasta. The sequence continues at coordinate 40,758 of CAKKLC010005565.1, read as the reverse complement.
GTTATTGATGAAGACAATTTTACTATTTAAGATGAAGATTATTAAAAATAAAAATTAATAATGTTGTAAAATCGCTAATCGTTTCCCATTTTTTTTCTTATTTTTTATACTAAGCTACCTTTTTTTACTAAGAGCTTTTTGGCCGAAAAAATAACTTTTTAACTCTACTAAGATCGTAGCCTATAACCAAAAAACAGGGTAATATAAAAACTACATATAAGATACTAAAATAAAATATGAAATCATCTTAATTGATGAATCTTGATTTAATTCTTTTTTGGAAATGATAGAGTTTTTTTTGATTTTTAGAAATAAATTTTTAAACTAAAAATAAATAAATAGGAACAGCTGTTTTCTTTAAAAGGAAATGTTATAAAATTTATAATAACAGCTTTTATTTTAAAAATCAAACTAATTTTGCAATGATACTTTAGCGATTGTCCTTAAAATAAAAATTAATCAATTTTTAGATTATCTGGAAATTAAACTGAACTTTTCTAGGTCCTTTTTTCGTTAAAATTATAATATCAAATGCTTTTAAATTTTGATCTTATTTTTATTTATTATTTTAGAATAAAAGAAGGCTTGTAGCTGATAGACCTAAATATTTATTTTTTGTTATTTTCTCTTAATTATATATTATAAAAGATCTCAATAATAAATCAAAAAATTTATGATATAATTACATTTTATTATAGTTTTTAATCGATTGCATTTTCTAATTTGTGTGTAATGTCGATTTTAGATTTTTTAAAGCAAATATTTTACAATATTAAATAGATGTGACTTTATCACAATTAAATATCGTACGACAAAAAAAATTCAAACCCTTTATAAGACTTACTATTTCAATGTGTATTTTTTTACATCTGAATTTTGTGTTCAAATTATTGCTTTTACTTTTTAAAAACCCAATCTGAATTCAGATATATTTTATTTTTAAACTTTGTATGAGTGACTAAGAAATCCTTTTTATAATTATATTTTATAACATAACCGTTAAATTTTATTTTAATTGTAAATTAAAAAATATGCATCAGTATAATGCGAGATTAGATGTTTCTTCTATAAAATTTTCAATAATAATTATAAATTCAATACATTAAATAAAATTGATGTAGTTAATTAATGGTTTCAATATACTATTATGTTAAAATGGAATATTCCGACAATCTCAAATAGATTATCGCTACTTAATTATGAGATTCATTGTATTCATTTATAGAGGGAAATATAAGAATATGTATTAAATGTTAAAAAAATTTTAAAATAATATTATATGTATTATAACATGGTCTTTAATGAAAAGTTTGAGAGTAATATTACCTTAATCATAATTTTATTTAAGAAATTAAAAATATATTTTTTCATGCTAAATTATACATATATTGGAATAAAATATAAAAAGAGACAGTTAAATAGAGATTATTGAATTGTAGCAAAACTTGTAGATCTTAATACCAAGTTTTATATTAGTATTTGCAAAAAATGTTAATGAAATATTTAACTTTAATAATAATGATCAAAAATAAAGTAAAAAATCATCTTAAAGTTTAATTAAATTTTTTGTAAATATTCTATAAATAAGAATTAAATCGGGTGTAAATTCATCTAATATGGCTACAAAAATATAATACAAAGAGTATTTCAAATTTAAAAAATTTTTTTAATATAAAAATATATAAAACTCATAGAATTAAATTTTTATGAATAAAAATACAAATATAACCTTTATATTTTATAAAAAATTATATGCCGAGTATCAGAACATATATTTATTTAGAGATTTTTATTATTAAAAATAATACAATGATAGTATATACCCTGTAATATATTATTTAGTTTTGTATAAAAGATATCCAAAACTGTATAAACTATCTACACATCATATTCTGCCAATTTAAAAAAAAAAGGGTGAAATTTATTTTTTGAATTCACATAAAATAAAAGCACTATTTATTCTTATGATAATTAAGGAAAAATAAATTTCTGAATAATTTATTAACTCATGTTTTAATTTTAATTTAAATTTCAAACTTTTCATATTGACAATCATTAATATATATAAGATATGCTATTTTAAAATTTTTTATTAAAAGCTTAAGATGTTATAATTTTGGTTTTTTAAAATAGAATTTTAAATTTTGAGATATTTATTAATTTAACAAACTCAACTATTTTTTTTTAATAATTTTTGAGAGGTATTTAGATTTGTAATTATTCCAAAAAAGGACTTTAATTTTTAAGGTCAAATTATGTTTTATTACTAAAAAAAAGTTATTCTTTTGAGATATAAAAAAAGGAACTAGGAAAATTCGCCAAAAAAAATTATTATCTGTTTTTATGAAATTTATAATTATGCTGATTTAAATATATTTATTTGACTAAGGGTTAATTAAAATTTTTAATTTCATATCAAATAACAGTTTTACAATTTGATTTTTACAATTTTTTGGAAATAAAGAAAATTGATTAAAAGAGTGAATGAGAGCAGAGATATCATGTGTTTGAGAAATATGTCATACTTTAAATCAATTACAAGAGAATTTATTGCTTTTATGATACATATAAATGACTTACTTATATTTCTTGAATCATAGCTAGTGGCTTACTGAACTCAAAGAGATATATTCATACTTTAAAAAAGCTACATTGATATTATAGATCAAGGCAGGTTTAAATAACTGAGGTTATCAATTCAATTGTGGAATGCTAGAGATTTTTGTTTTAATTTTTCAAAGACAAACCTTACTATTGAAGCTGATTTTAAAAGTTTAAAATGGATTTTGAGTCTTTTTGTTTCAATTTAAAATAGTTTTATAAAATATTAAGATAAGAGTATATTCTACTTACTAAAAATATTAGGAACTTACAAATAGAGCAATTATACCTCTCAAGAAAAATATTACGGTCTTGGAGAAGCCTACTAGAATTTTTGAAAGGAATTGAGATCTAATTATTATCATTAGTATAAGAATATTACAACTACTGCAATTATTCCTCTTAAGACAAATATTAAGGTCTTAGAGAAGCACTACTAGAATATTTGCGAGAATTGAGATCCAAGTATTATCATTAGTATTTGAATATTACAACTACCACAATTATTCCTCTTTAGGAAAAATATTATTGTTTTATAGAAGTCTACTAGAATATTTGCACAAATTGAGATCTAATTAGTATCGTTAGTATTTGAATATTACAACTACCGTAATTATTCCTCTTTCGGAAAATTTTGTGGTCTTAGAGAAGCACTACAAGAATATTTGAAAGAATTGAGATATAATTTTTTTCATTAGTATTTGAATATTACAACTACTGCAATTATTCCTCTTTAGGAAAAATATTATTGTTTTATAGAAGTCTACGAGAATATTTGCACAAATTGAGATCCAATTATTATCACTAATATTTTGATATTACAAATACTGCAATTATTCCTCTTAAGAAAAATATTACGGTCAAGGAGAAGCCTACGAGAATTTTCGAAAGAATTGAGATCCATTTATTAACACTAATATTTTGATATTACAACTACCGTAATTATTCCTTTTTAGGAAAACTATTATTATTTTATAGAATTCTACGAGAATTTTCAAAAGAATTGAGATCTAATTATTATCATTAATATTTGAATATTACAACTACTGCAATTATTTCTCTTTAGGAAAACTATTATTTTTTTATATAAGTCTACTAGAATTTTTGAAAGTTTGAGATCTAATTATTATCATTAGTATCTGAATATTACAACTACCGTAATTATTCCTATTTAGGAAAACTATTATGGTATTAGAGAAGCACTACAACAATATTTGCACAAATTGAGATCCAAGTATTATCATTAATATTTGAATATTACAACTACCACAATTATCCCTCTTTAGGAAAACTATTATTGTTTTATAGAATTCTACGAGAATATTTGCACAAATTGATATCTAATTATTATTACTAATATTTTGATATTACAACTACTGCAATTATGTCTCTTAAGAAAAAATACTATGGTCTTACAGAAGCACTACAAGAATATTTGCAAGAATTGAGATCTAATTATTTCTATTAATATTTTGATATTACAACTACTGCAATTATTCCTCTTAAGAAAAAATATTATGGTCTTAGAGAAGCGTTAGAAAAATATTTGCAAGAATTAAGATGCAAGTATTATCATTAGTATATTGATATTACAACTACTGCTATTATTAGTCTGAAGAAAAAAGATAATCTAATTTTTTAAAAATCCAAAAATAAAACATTATTTGTAACAAATATTAATTAAACTTAGCTAATAAAATAAAATAAACCAAAGATTTTAAATTCTGGCAGTAAATTCTCCAGTATAGCTTCAAAACCGTTGTCCCAAAACAAGTCAGCAAGGACATATCCAGCAATCACAAAAACGACAGATTTACACCATAAAAACCTTTTAATTGCTTAGTTTTAAGCTTTTTTTGGTTCTAGTACTATTCAATATTCTTGATTTAGGTTCCATTTTCCGGGTTTACAAAATTGTATTTGTGACAACCCGTATTTTTTACATAGTTGTTTTCATTAAAGTTTCCATAATGCCACCAATCATCACAATGGATTATTGAATCATAAATAAAATGTGTTTTTATAATTGCCATCAATGTCCTTTTGTTCAATCTTAAATGATTTAGATGTATCTTTTTTCAAAAAATAATTGTGTATCTATGATTCCGAAGGCCTATTTTGGTTGCCTTTGAGGATTTCCTCGATGAGCTTTCAACTAAAATTTAATTTTGATTCATCGATCTGGATTATTACACCAGGTCTAACCAGCTTAACAGATTTTCTGTCAATATACATCTTAGCATATGTTCTCAAATCCTTTGTTAGTTTGCGAATTACTGATTTAGACAATCCAAAAAGCTTTTGTACTTGCTTTCGACTGTATTCATATAAATAATATTATAAAAAATAACCATTTATTATAGGAGAATAGAATAGTTGCTCAATTTTGAGTTATTACGTATGGAGATCAATATTTTGTTTTGGCTACATTTTTAGCGTAACAACAAATACCGGTCAGATCACTATTGCTTTTATGCTTTTGCCTGTTAAGAACTAATCAAACGAGTTGTAGCAAAGTTGTAATTTCAAAACTCTTCAGTTTTTTAAAAATGCAATCATCTAATCATTTTTTTAACTAATCGCATAATAAAATTCTCATAAAAACTACTATTAATTCGAATGATAAATTAACAAAATTAAGCAATAAAAAAGATGATCAAAATATTCTTGTCTTTAAGAATCCTACTAAAATTTTTGGAAGAATTTATATAGATCCATATATATTAATTTAAATCTTATAGTACTTGAGAGATTTAATAAATTTTCAAACATTTTTATTTTACTTTTTCAAATTTTATTAATTTTTCGAATTGCTTGTTTGGTTAAATTTTTTTATCACCCCACCTCATACTTTTATATTCTTAAAAAAATTAGAAACATTTTCAAATGTTTGTTTAATTATTATTATTATAACGTATTAAACTAAGCATTTCATCTAGTAGTATCCTCAAACAACAACTTTAATCTGACAATGTATTTTTTTCTCCAAAAGTATAAAAGAGTGCCATGATGAGTTCTCTCTTTTCTCATTTGTCTTTTAATTACACTCCACATATCCTCAATAGTTTGTGTATGTGCACTTGTTTCTTTATCAAGAAATTTTTCTGAGTGGTATAAGGTTTCGTTTTCAACAACTAGATCAATACAAATCGTTTTTAAATTTGAATAATCTCGCAAAATGTCTCTTAATTTTGTGCTTGCTGGGGTAATTTTTGTATGATCTAATTCAATTAATGTGTTTTTTAAACGATCTTCTACTATTTCTAAAAAAAAGGTATGAGGTTGTCCCCTAATTACACCACCTACTGCCCAAACTTGGTATTCAAGAATTCTTTCGCGATAATATTTGTTCTTCACTAGAACAATTTGATAAAATTCTACAATACAGTCTTCTCTTCCAATCTTCTGTGACTGGATAAAAGTTAATAGTCTACTAAAAGCTTTTTAAGTCTAAGAACCATCGTTTTATAGTACACGGTTCTACTTCTAGTTGGATAGATGCATATAGATTTGAACAACCTTTACATCATTCTCACAGTAAAATCATTAGTTCTTTAACTCTCAAATGAGATTTTTTAAAAAAACTGCTTTTAACTAAGTTGGCATCGTTCGAACAATTTTTTTTACCGCCTCTAAGATAAAAACGATTTTTGTAAGCCTCATTCATAATTCCTATGGGTTCCTTACATTTATTACATACAAAAACTCTAAGAATATCCCATTTCAATAAAATTTCTTTGAGTTAATCATCGTTGTAGATTTTTTTCAATTCAGGAATTTTCATAAATAAAAATAAAAAAACTTGAAAATTAAACGTGAGGGAGGGGTGACAAAAAACATTTAAACGATTGTTTTTTTTTCCAATCTAATCACTAGCAAAAAATTCCTTATTTTAAGATTTTTCTTAGCTTCCATGAATTAAAGTTACATGTACGTACTTCTATATTCTGTCATCTTTTTTATTCAGAAATCCATTTTCTTTCGATATTTTTGACTTTTTAATATTTAAAAATTATTCTGTTTCTGCTGATTAATAAATCATCCAAATCTAATACATTTTTAAATTTATAACATAATTTATACTTAAACATTTAATTTACTATATTTGCGCATGTACACGTTTTATTATTGTAGTCAAAATCTGTTTCTACAAATTTTAAAATTTTTAGTTGTAGCACATGCGCGTATTGATAGAAATCTATAATGGTAGAATGGTGTAATGTTTTAAGGGAAGGAAATATGACAGTAGAACAACAACATTTTCTCCTGAAGGTAATTTAATTGAAGATTTAGGTCGTTTATTTCAAGTTGAATACGCATTAGAAGCGATTAATAAGGCAGGGACATGTACTGGAATTGTTTATAAAAATGGTATTATATTAGCTTCAGAAAAAAGACATTTTCACGAATTGTTAGATTATATTGGAACTGAAAAGATTTTTAAAGTAAGCGAGTAAATATTTAAAAAAAAAATTAGTGATATTTATTGTTGCGTTGCTGGTATAACATCGGATGCTACAGTAGTAATAAACTACATGAGGCAAAATGTTCTGGGATTTTACAGTAAATATCAGGAACCAAAACCGATTGAGCAATTAGCTACTGATGTAGCAAACATCAAACAAAATTATACACAATTGGGTTCTCATAGACCCTTCGGAATATCAATATTTTATTTTGGATGGGATCAACAATTTGGATTTCAACTATATTCAAGTGATCCAAGTGGTAATGTTTTTGGTTGGCATGCGAATTGTATAGGTAAAAACAACAATGTAAATTTATTAATAAAACAATTAGAAGGCATTTTTAAAATTAAAACAAGAATATAAGGAGAATATGGAATATGAAGAAGCACTTGAATTACTTGTAAAAACAATGCAAGAAGGATTGGAAAGTGATTTTTTAACCAATAAAAACATTGAAGTAGGAGTATTTACTAGAGATTTTTCAGTTAACAAAAGTAATATAAAAATACTTAGTGCTGATGAAATTCTAGCCCTCCCTGGAAATAAGATCCAAAAACCAACCAAGGCTTAAAAATAAGTTGATTTATTATTTTCAAACGATTTTTTAAAAATATTTGAGCAAATACAGGCAATATTTTTATTCATTTTAAATTAAAAAAGTTTTATATTTAAAGCATTGGTTGATACCTGGAAAATCTATAATAAAAAAGGTACCAGTTTTATACTCAAACTGAGAATTTATTAATTTTTTGTTTATAATAATTTATTAATTTTTGTTTATAATAATTTATTAATTTTTGTTTTTAATAATTTAAAAAAAAATTTAATTATAATTTTACATAAGAGCAATTTATTCCAAAACTCTAAATTATTAAACTATTAGTTCTTTAATAATATCTGAAATAAATTTAATAAATTTAGAATCTTCCTGCATAATTATGTTATTTGTTGAAAGATATAATGATTTGATATAGCGAAATTTATTTGATGAAATAATCAAGAAACTTGTTTTTATACCCAATTTCATTTCTTTCTAAAAGGATTTACACAAAATTATTTATTTTTTACTTGATTTTAAAAAAATATTTTAATAAAATCATTTATAAGCAATTTTACTCATACAAATGTTCTACAGTAAAAGAACTGGCTATTTTCTTATAAAAATTTCATTTCAATAAACCATTCAGTTGTAATATTTCTAAGTCGGTTATTGAGAGGCTGAAAATTAAAAAAAAATATAAAAATAAAAACCCTTGAATTTAAGAAATTTAATAAGAGACAATATCTTACGAAGATAATCATGCTTATCTTATCAAAAAGTGTATTTTGCTACCGCGTGTAACTCCTTGTCCAAGATGTTCTATTCCAATGAATTACGAAAAAGGAAAAGTTAGCAGAGTGATAAACTTACCGATTAGATGCGAAAAAAAGGTATGTAGATAGATGCTGGAAATATTTCATAACAGCATGTTTAAAAACTGTAATCTTGACTTGTTTCAGGTTGCTGATTAAATTTTGACTTGGAGATATTGATTCAAGACAAGGTTGGTAGAAGTTGAAACCATTATGTTGAAGCCAGCTGTTATAAAGTGGTTTAATACATTTGATGACTTGTGTATAATAAATTATCTTCTTATTACTAATATTTTAAAAGAAGTGGATGTGTATGAAGTTTAATAAACTCATTTATACACTTAAAATAATAATCAAGCAAGAGTTTTAAGAGTCCAGTGTTTGTGGACTGTTGGCATAATTAATTGTGAAACAAAAAAAAAATTGATTGTAACAGAACTTAGAGACGGTGAAACTTTGAAAAAATTTATTATTAAGCAATTTATTGAGAGGTTCGACTGTTATATCGGACGGATGGTTAGCATACAAGTTCTTATCCTAATTGATTTTATTTGTAAATTCATCAATCATACAGAAAACTTTGATGATCTTAATGACAGATCAGTACATAAAAATACTGTAGAACAATTGTGACGGGACTTGAAAGAATCCATTTCTACATTTTTTACGCCGAAAATATAAAAGATAAGTTCGAAAATACGATTGTGAAAAAAATTTAAA
>CAKKLC010005565.1:1763-17803 GCA_918559645.1 Ceratonova shasta | reverse complement strand
CAATGCAATATTGGTAGTTCGCTAACAGTTTGCGATTAGTTAAATTTCATTAGGGATGTTTATATTAATTATTTTGATGTGAATAGGGAAATAATTGGAGGTTATGGTAAAATTGTTCAAATCGACGAAACAAAACTTGTTCGTTGGAAATATAATGTTGGTAACTAATGAATTTATAATTTAAGGAAGAATTCTCGCAAACCAAGATTATTGGATTGTTGGAGTAATTGATTAATTAGGAAAAATGTTTATGGTACTCACTATTGTTAGATCCAGGGAAGAATTGGAAAACATAATTTTGAATTATGTTGCTCCACGCTCAATTATTCACACTGATGGTTGGGCTGGTTATAATAAATTGGAAGATCTTGGATTTACGCACTCAGTTGTAATCCATGATAGGCAATTTATAGCGGACGATGGTACACACACGCAAAAAATAGAAGCTACCTGGGGCGCTTTTAAAAAAAAATTCAAAAAAATTACAAATAAATCTCCAGAATCAGTTGGTGGATATATAGCAGAGTATGTGTTTAAAAAAAATTTTCACACGAAATATTTTCACAAACAATAAAAGCTATAAATATGATTTATAATTTTTTGTGAGTTAATATTAATTATTCTTAAAAATTTTCACCTGACATGATTCCGAATTATTACGAAAAGTTCCCCCAAAGTAAAGTTTAACCAAACTCGCCTTATATCAATTTAGCTAAAAATTGCGCCTGATACCAGGTAAGTAATATCTTAAGGTTGCTAAGGATTGTTAAATTTCATAAAAGTATTTTTTAAGGTTTTAATTCAATGGAGGACGACTAATATATTGATGATAGTATATATAAAGGATAAAATTAAGCAAAAAAACATTTATTGTACCTGTTGAAAAAAGAAACGAAAATAGTGTAGAAATTATTTCTGAAAATGTTTTGCTTGGAATAATTATTTATAATAATAGTTAGAGATCATATACATAATCTCTTTTTCCAGATTTAATAGGTATGATCATGAATTTTGCTATGAAAACTATAAAATTATTACCATGATTATTCCAAGGTTCATACTCAAAATAAAGAAGGGTTATGAATGAAATTAAAGGCTTTCTTTTTAGAACTAATGGTATTAATCAGTAGCAACGCAATGAATTTATCATAAAATTTCTATGGCAGTATAAAATTGAAATTTGAAAATGATTGAATGTATTTACAACTTTAATAATTAATTTTTCCTATTTCTATATTTAAGAAATAAAATATGATGGAATTGTTATGAAGATAATAAATACATTAAATAAAAAAATAGAAACGATTTTAGATTATATTAATATAAAAAAACAATCATTTAAATAAACTAAATTTATTTAATGAAAAAATATTAATAACAATAAATAAATTATATTATGATTTGCTATATAAACAATCAACCAAATAAACTATATGTTGAATATATTTATAAAAACATAAATATTAATAATAAAATATTTGCATACTTAAAAAATTAAAAACTATAAAAATATAAGATAAAACCATAAACATTAGAAACAATAATATCCTACTTCCAATATAAAATATTAAATAAAATCAACTATAAAAATATTTGAAAAAAATATATAATTTAAAATATAATCATAAATTATATTAATATATTATTATATAATTAAATAAGTAGATATACATGGAATAAAGATATAAAAATAGATTATATAAAATACCTAAAAAAACTAATATATAAATATTAAAATCAATTAAAAACAAAATAAAAGTTATTTCAAATTATAAAAAATAAAATAAACTATATTAATTAAAAAATATAAATTTATTTTAAACCTATTTTTAGATTTATATTAAAATAAAAAAATATAAAGTAATTATATTACGATTATGGTTTCAAAACTGGAAAATCCTAGGAAATTCGAAGGTTATGTCAATCCCGGTTTCGGATTGATTTTTAGATAAAACTGGGATTGCTTTTGTGAATTGGGCAAACTTTTTATTTAGAAAACAAAAAAAAACTTTACTCTTTTTCAGAGGAAGCGAAATCTTATATATATGTGAATGACAGTTTTTTAGTGTATGGTAAAATTCTTTCAGATTTGAGTTCAAATTAAGCCAAAAAGCAGAGGATTTGTGTCCAAATTGTGCATTTAGATTCGTTTTAATCTTGCTGGTCAACTTTTTTATCCGATTTGATAGTAGATATTAATTTTAGCTGGAACAATAATTAAATTAACGACAAACGATACTAAACAGATACAATTTTTTCTTCTTATATTAAAAATTTTCCAAATTGAAAAAATTCTCGTTTGTGTTCTTTTAAATATAAACCATTATTACCGATTTTAAATTTAAGCCCTCATCAAATCAAAGAAAAATGTCAGCTCGTCAAAATCAGTCATGATTTTGGAATTATTTTCAACGTCTAAAGGAAGGCAAAGAAAAGGGCTGAAGTGTAGTATAGCCCCCTGAATATTTATCACAGTAATAAATATTTTTGGGGATATTATATATGTATTGTCTTGACGACAACCTAGTCTGGTTTTTTAATGGGTATTTTATTTCGCGCGATAAACTTGTTTAGAAAGATAATCCTATTTCATCTTAAACCCAATAATAAATAAGAAATTCTTATTTGTCTTATTCAAGTTTAATATTTACACATCTATTTGATTCTGGTATCGTTTCTTTTTTTTTAATTATCTATCTAGAGGTTCTCTAAAACTAAAATTTATATTTTTTTACGCATCCCGCCAAAAAGATTAATTTTTAAACCTGTTATTTATTTTTATAATTATGTTATTTTTAAATAATTTTTCATACATAAATAAGTTATAATTAATATATAATATCTTGTTTATGCATGTGTAAAATAAAAAAATAATTGAATTTAAATGCGATTAATAATGAATATAGGTTTGTTATCAAAAGGTTTAAGAGGAATTGTTGAATCTGAGGATACTGATTCATATTTAATAGAGTAGTCTATTATTCAAGAGGATTCAAAATTTCCTAAATTTTGGTCTTCTGAAAAGATAGTTATTACAAAAAGAGCTTACAGATGCGACAAGAAAAATTGTAGAAATTAAAGGTCCATTTTGCAAGTTCTTTCTTTCCTGGTTCCAGGTTATCTGTCAACAAAATACTTGATTTCGTTTGTTATTTTTGAAACAAAGTTCCTATCTCAAGTATTACTGGTATTACGTGATGGTCAAATAACAAAATTCACATACTTATCTGCTTATCTAAAGCAGTTGTTGGCAGATTCGGTTTATTTTAGTGATGTCATGATTGATGTTGATCAAATAATTGTTAAAATTGATGAATCAAAACTAAAGGAAAAGAAAGAACAATAGGTTTACCATGTGGATGAAGTCTGGGTTTTGACAGAAATTGAAATAACTACTGAAAAAGAAAAATATTTCTGGTAGAAGTGCCTAATAGAAATTCCAATACCTTTAAAGAATTTATAGAAAGGCACGTTCTGCCAGGATCTATAATTTATACGGACGAATAGAAATCATATGGGTTAACCTCTCTAGACCTTAATTTAACCTACTGAACCGTGAATCATTCCAAATTCTTAGAAGATCCTAAAACTAGCGTCTGCACCAATAGAATAGAAGGATTGAAATATGGAATCAAGACTCTTATACTTCCTCGCAATAGAAACATTCATGAGATTAATGAATTTCTCTGATACTAAATGTCGAGGAGGCGAAACAAGAAAAAATTGTGGGTAGTTTCTTAGATGCGCTAAAAAAATTGGTTATGACTAGGGCTCCCAAAATCATTATTTTGGAAAAATTTGCAATAATTGCAATAAAAAGAAATTTTAAAACCATGGATCCATTTAAAATCAGAGAGAAGATGAGCAGTAAATACCTAGCAAAATATGAAGAAGAATTCATTTTATCAGTGACTGGAAATCTTTACTGTAATATATGCAGAAAAGAAGTAAGGTCGGACAGAAAATTTACTGTCGATACGCATCGTAAATCAGCTACTCACAAGACAGGAATGGAAAGAATTAAAACAAATAACAGAAAAGTCCCACAGCAAAATTATCTGATAGCACCTAAAAGTAAGATGGTGTTAAAGGTAACAAAAGTTTTTATTTTCTGTGACATATCATTAAGAAAACTCAGAAATTGAGATATGAAGGATTTACTTGCCTCTGTTATATATTAAATTGCCTTCCGAAATTACAATAAGGTCATTCTTAAAGCAGAAATATTTCTTAACAATCACACAAAGAGTAAAAAAGCAACTAGCTAATAAAAAAATATACTTAGTGGTGGACGAATCACAAATAAGAGAGAACAAGTTCTTTAATATCGTGGCTGGGATTCGAGAAACGAAGAATAGAGAAATGTTGTTAAAAACAATTTACTTAGAATCAAATATCAATAATGCAATAGTTTTTGAGAAAGTTATTTTAACACTTAATGAGTCTGAAATTAAAAAAGACAATATTATTCTTTTTTTAAGTGATTCTGCTCGGTATATGTTGAAGACTGGAGTCCTTTTGAAAAATTCAAACGTGAATACGTTCCATATAGGATTCTTAGCCCACCTAGCTTACACCTGTGGAAACAAAATTAGATTGCGTTTTTATGAAGTTGACAGATTAATATCTACAATGAAATTTATAACTGTAAAAAACAACATGAATAAAAAGATTTTCGCAGAAATCGGGGCAATCCCATCGGTAGTTGTTACTAGGTGGAGCAGCTGGTTAAAAGCTGTTATTTGTTACTCAAAAAACTTTCAAAAACTACGATTATAGATTTCTAAAATAGATTTCTCTGTATTACTCGCTGATAATGCAATTAAAGCCATAAATGAGGATGGTTTATATTCTGAAATCATAAAAATAAGAGATTGCTATAAAGTTTTTATCGACTACTTAAATTAACTTGAAAATTCAAAGTTAAATATTAAAACAGGTCACGAGAATATTCTTAAACTTAATTTTAAAGAGGATCCTGCTGGTATCAAGAGCTATATCTTCCAACGTCTCGAAAATTCTGATTATCATCAAATCATTACAAAAAGTAACATGAGAATAAGCCCTGAAGACTACCTAAATATGTTTAACATCTTTTCTATAAGTATAGGCGTTTAAAGAAGCTTCTAAAAGCTAAAAAGAATGCTGAGAGATGATTGAAATTTTGATTTAGCAAACATAAACATTTATTTAAGTTCCTAATATAATACACAGGCATTGAAAGACAATACACTAGTGGTTAAAGACGAGTCAGAAGAGGAATAAGTCCAGTGAAAAGTAATTTACGCAATATTAGCAATTTTTTCAATTTTTCTACAGTATTTGCAATTTTTTCAATTTTTTTGCAAGATAAATGCAATAAAAATGCAATTTTTTGGGTGCCATAGTTATAAATAATTAATTGCCCTTATTATTTTTTTTAACAATTTTTAAATGTTGTTAATAGTGATATTTATAGTTAATATATTATTACAAATTATTTTTTCTTAAGTAAATTAAATACACCGTTGATTTTCTATTAAATACTTTATTAAACGAATTCGCAATAATGAACAAATATAGATGTCGCACGACTTCCAAAATAAAAAAGTCATCCAATAATCAAATCAAAAAAATTCCGCAGATAAACACCCCTATTAAAATAAAAATATCATTAAAAATTTAAAAACCTTATAGATTTAACTCTAGTAGGGCGCTATAGTAAACAAAATCTCAAGAAAAGTCTTCAGAATGCAAAAGAACCATATTATGCAAAAGATGGTCTACAAGAGCACTAGCTTGCTATCTCATATCCAAGCATATTATTTTCTGACAATTTTATCGATTGATGAAAAAATAGCAGTATCCGAGTCTGTAATCACATCTATTTTCAACAATAAAATAGATACCATGTAAGAAATTCTTTCAAAAATCGCTGCTAGGAAGAATATCTAATGATTTAATTTTCAAAATATTATTCATTTGCTCTTTACTATGGAAAAAAGGGTTCAAGCTTCCTAAATATTAGTCTTAAATCATGACGTTGATTCACCTCAAAGTGAAATTATTCTGAGAAACATTAGGTCGAAGATTATGTAGAAAAGGAAAAAAAAAATACTGTATTAGAATTTCAATTGATATATTCACTTCTAAAATGAATAGAAGATATATTAATATAAATGTTCATGAGCAAAAAAATCACTTCAATCTTACAATGATAAGAAAACCAAGCTCGTTTCCAGAATATAAATGGTTTAGTTCACTCAAAAATCGTCTGGCTGAGCTTGACTTTGATTTGAAATCGTTGATTGTTGCATTTTCTCTGATGGGCTTTAGTAATAAAGAAGATAAGTCAATTTTTAACCTCAGAACATAAACACTGTTATGCTCATGGTCTCCAATAATCAGTTTTTTTATTTAGTTTATACTCTATTAAAGTTAAAGAAATTTACAATGAAGTAAGCATATCTGAAGAAGAAATTTATGATATAGGCTTTAATCATGATCAATTTTATGAAGAATACCCGATACTGATCTCTGAACAAATCCCTGTTGTTAATATAATCCTTTTCATAGTCAAATTATTCAGAAGAAGTCCAATAAAATAAAAAATCTTTCAAAAGTATGGCAAACTCAAGCATGCAAAGGAACTTGCATTGATTATAGACTGCAAGACTAGATGGAACATTATATTGGCAATAATTGAGAGGTTTCTTTTATTGCGTTAAATCAGTTACCAAAGATCTTGTTTCCCTTTTAAGTCCACAAGAATTTTTAGGATCGTCAGTTAAAGTTTTTTCAGATCTTAAGTTATCTCTTGAACCCATTAAATTGGTTGTTTCGGCATTAGCTTGCAAAGACAGGACACTTCTTTCTTCCGATGGTATTTTTAGATTCCTTTTCTATCAACTAAAAACATACATGTCCCCCTAATTACTACAGATTTTTTTTTCGGTTGAGAGGAGAATACAAGAAAGTTGAAATAATAAACTAATCAGTTTCACGGTTTTGTTCATGATCCAGATTGTATCAAAGAATAAGGTGATCTTTTTACTATGACTACAAAAAAATAATATCAAAATGTGGCGAAAAGGCTTTTCTGCCGTGTTTTCAAAAATAACATTTATAAATATGAAGAAGATTTTTTTATTGATAGTCAAGATGAAAAAGATTGGAAGGCCAAAAATATCTCAAAAATAAGTTGGGAACTTTTAATTAAATATCAACTGCTGTATCCAGTAAATAAACCTCACACGTTTTATCAATCATTGATAAAATGTGTGAGGTTTTTGCAGTAATAGGTTTATAAACTCCAAACCTTGATCTCTTGTACAAATCCCTTCTTATCATTACATCTACGTGCATAAAAGCCGAAAGAAAATTTTCTGCAGCTGGATTGTTTTTTACAAACTAAGAAGCTGATTATGTGAGAAGTCTATTATTGCTAAATGTCTTGTTTATGCTTACTTTATTTTAAAAGATAAATAGACTTATTATATAGAGTTATTTTATTAAATGTTTTCCCGTTTATCCGGTTTCCCGGTTTAAACAAAAAACCGGTAAATTCTAAACCCTAATTACGATATTCAAAAATTAATTAATTAATTAAATAAATATCAATCAATCAATTAAATAAATAAATAAATAAATAAAATTAAAACTATCATGATATATTATATTAATATGAAATAAAATAGAAATATTAATTTTGAAACTTACTCGTAGAGTATATTAAGATAAAAAAATCAATAAAAAAAACCTATAAATATATTAATTAAGAAAAATATAAAATATAAACATACTTAGATTATATTAATATGTAAAAATTTAATTTAATTAACTAAAAAGATATAAAATCAAAAAATATAAACTTATTATAAAGATAATAATAAAATAAAAATAAATAAATATAAAAAAACATAAATGAATTATAAAGATAATAATAGTTTACATTCAGATATAAAAATGTAGGAAATAAAAAAATTAGTATTATTTATAAATATATTGATAGTTTATATTAAATATAAAAATAAAGTAAATTATATAAATTAATAGCTAATATTAAGATGTGGAAAAATCAATTAAAAAAACTATGATAATAATAATTAATAAAAATATTAAGATTATATTAAATAAAAAAATGTTAATTTAAAAATTTTTTTATTTTAAGAAATTAAATATTCAATAAAATAAAAATATAAAATAGAAAATAGAAAAATAATTATATATTATAATTAAAATAGTAAATATATGAAATAAAATGGAAAAATATTATTTTTTAACTTAAAGCTAAAGTATTTTAATATCTAATAAATCAATTATAAAATTACAAATAAATTAAATAAGAAAAATATAAATTACAAACATATGTGATATTAATGTATAAAAATTAAATAAACTAAAAATATAAAATAAAAAAAATAATAAATCATATTCAGATTTAAAAAATCAATTAAAATATAGTAAATAAAAAAATATAAATTAATTATAAACATAATAATAAATGTTATTATGATATAAAAAACAAGATAAATTATGGATATAGTAATAGATAATAAAATAAAGATATAAGATTCATGGCAGTTATAACAAATTTAATTATTTTTAAAAATTTAGTGGTTGAATGGAAATAATTAAAAGTATTAAATTATAAAAAGATAAACTTTTAATGATGAAAAACGAGATTATGGAATTTAAATTAAATTAAATTATATAAAACGAGATTTTTTTACAAAATCCTCACAGAATCAGCAATGTGAAAAGACAATGCTCATAGAAAATAGGAAAATTTAAAAGTAGTGTTTACTTACAAAACCTCTTGTACATAAGGATCATAAATCTTTAATAAACGGATTTTTCTAACAATATAGAAATTTTTTGTAAGATATCAAAAAGCATGTGTTGATAGTTTATTTGACGGATCCATACTTAATTTAAAGACGTTTTTAAAAGTGATTTAAAAGTGATATAAAATAATTTTATTATATATCTTACGTTGCATTCATTATGTTTTAAATATTAATATAAACACAATAAGCCAGTATTTTAGTTCTATCTGTCAGTTTATATGCAAATTTATCACAGATTCAAGTATGCAACTTGGTAGTTTCCCAAGAATTTTTAAAATTTATAAAAGTTTTTTTTAAGCGTAAATAAATTCAAGGAAGGCCAATATTTAGATAATAGTACTTAGCAGGGATAGAAATAAAAAAAATTGTATTGTTCTTAATAAAAACAGAATCAGAAAAAAAGTGTAGAAATCATTTCTGAATTTGTTTTGCTTGGAACATTTAATTATAAAGATATTTGGAGATCAGATACAATAGTTTTTTCTAGATTTAATGGCGTTGAGTATGGATTTGTCTACTGAACTTATAAAATTTATATTCTATATTATTTAGAGGTTCATAATCAAAATATTTAAGAATTATAATCGAAATTAAATACTTCTATTCTAGAATATAATGTTATTAGTCAGTACCAATGCTATGAATTTATCATAAGATTATATGGTAGCATAAAATTGAATAAAGAAAACGATTTAATTAATTTATGAATTTAAATATAAATTTTTTCATATTTTGTTTATTTTATATTTTTAAGAAATCAAATAGGATGTAACTGGTTTAAATATATTATTTATTTTTGTATAGTTCCCGTTTTTTTTGAAAATACCCGCAAAATTGTATTCAAATTCTTGTTTTTAATTAAATATTAGAAAAAATTGTTAATGATGATTAAAACTCAATTGAATTTTGCGAAAGCATTAAATATATTTTTTGTTAGTAAATTTATCTTATGGGTATAATAAATAACATTTCTCTGGTAATTTCAAATTTTCAATTCTAGTTTCTAAAAAGGTTTGTAAGATTTTAATTATTTTTAATAATTTTAAATTAATATCAAATAATATTTTCTTAATTATATTAATTATATAAATTATTTATAATTTAAATTTTATTGGTTAAATAAGCAAACAAATGTTTTTTATGAGGTTATATATTTGAATTTATAAAAAATTAATATAGTATACAAATAAAAATAAATTTTATAATTTAAAGACAATCAAATAAAAAGAAAAAAATGTTAACTAATTAGGAGAAGATAAAAAATTTTAAAATAATTATAAGGAAAAATACCAAATAAAAGAAAAATAATTTTAAAAAGTTCCAATTGGTTAATATTCTATAAAAATATCTACAAATTAATAATATTACCAAAATTAATATATACTTATCGCTTTTTTAGTTAAGGATTGTAATATTCTTAGCATTAAATTATTTTAAAACAAATAATATTATTTGTTGTACAAAAAATAAAAATATATGTAACCATTAATTTGAATGATATAATCAAATTTAATTTGAATTATCTAAGATTCGATGAGTAAATATAATCATTTAAAATAATATGCATTAATAGAAAATTTGTTATTGAGTTTGTCATACGAATTTAAAAAATTTCCAATATCAATGGTTATGTTTTTACAAGTTTCAAATACAAGAAATGTATACATAAAAAATGAAATTCTTGTTTCAAAGAAATTCACAAAACTGTTACAAATTTTATCTCTTCTAAATCTTAAATCAAAAATATTGATATTTTTTACGATGAAATTAAAAAAAATAAATGTATATATTTTAAAAAAAATTTTAATTGAAAAAAAAGTATTTTGAACATATTTCAACAATTATAGAATAAATAAGAGAACAAAAAGTTATTTTTTACATTAATAAATATAGAAAATTAACTTGAGAAAACAATATTATAAATCAAACTGGTTGGGTTGTTTGGCAGTATTTGAAAGTAATAATATCTTCATTGAATTATTAGAGGTCAGGGTTAAGCAACATTATTTAAAATAGTACAATTAATGTTAAAAATATTTTTATTATTCTTATTGATGAATTCAAAGGTGATTAAAAACTTACAAGGTACAGAATTTTAATAAAAATTAAAGCTTAATAGATAATACTAATAAAAAGAAATATGAAGGCCATCTAAAAGTATTGATAAGTAACAAGAAAATAAAATAAAATTACAATATTACTAGTAGAAATTAAGAAAAAAGTAATATCAAGATTTATATAAGATATATAAATTTAATGAGTTTTATGTTCAAATATATTAATTAAAAAAACCTCTTCTTTTAATCATTTTATTGGCAAAATTCTGGAATGAACCCCATATTTTTATCTTTGATTATCTTCATTAACAGAAGCGATTGTTTTCTAAAAAATTATTTCTTGAATTTTATTGTTATCTTGGATAGTTTTTTTTGTTTCATTAGTTAATATTTACATACATTTTTTAGCATAGAGTTAAAATATTACTATTACAATTTATTATAATTTATAAAAAATGGTTTTTTTATTATCATTGATTATTATATATTATTAACATTCATAATATTTTATAAAATTATTATTATATATCAAATAATTAATATATATAATAATATAATTATTATATATCATAAAATAATTATTAAATATTATTATAATTTATTATTATAAACCTACTACATATATATATATTATTTTATATTAGTACCATTTATTATCATTATATATTATTATAGTTTATTATGATATATTATAAAATTACTATTATCATTAATTATTAGCATTTATTATTATAACTATTATAATTAATTATTATATCCTATTACCATTTATTATATATTATGATTTTTTATAATTAATTATTACCATTTATTATATCAAATTACTATCATCATAAATAATTATAAATTAAAATTGTTTATATTTAATTATTATAATTTATTATTATAACTATTATTACCATTTATTATATATTATGATTTTTTATAATTAATTATTACCATTTATTTTATAAAATTACTATCATCATAAATAATTATAAATTAAAATTGTTTATATTTAATTATTATAATTTATTATTATAAATAACTATTATCATTAATTATTAGGGAACGTTCGCAAATTACGTAATGCAAAAAACTGGTTTTTGGACCCCCCTCCCCTTGTAAAAAAGTGTAACAAATTCTTGAACCCTCCCTTCCCTAGTGTAATGTAACAAACTCAAAAATTTTTTTTATGAAACTAAGCAACTATAATTATATATTCTCCCATGGAACATTCATTTTTTATTCAAGTTTAATTAAATGTATTTCAAATGGTTCTTCAGCTTCAGTGATGATCAAATTTCCACCATCAACGTCTTCTTGATTCATCCATTCCGGTTCTTTATCCAAAACAACTTAAATCTCATCATTCCTATGGAAAATATTTTTTTTGGTTTGATTTTTGACACATTTTTTGACTTTTTGTGAACATATTTGAGGTGATTCTTTAGAAGCTTTTATTGATGTGACGTTAAGTCCACAATTTTTTCAGGTTCTCTTTTCAATTTGATGTTGAATACTTGGAAGATGAAGATCGTAAGGCTGCTTAATAGAAGACCAAATAATCGATTGAGATAGATCAGAGAATGTGCCGTTATCATTATTAGCTGCTTTGAAGTGAAAACTTTATTCTTCGTATGAAAATGGAATCAATGCAGGAAGAAAACGATGACGAAACATTTTCAAATAATTTTCGATTGAAGTGCAGCATTTTACATCATGGCGTTTGACAACTTTTAGAAAGTATTGCGATGATCGAACGTGATTAGCTTTCCAGTGTTCACCCTTATGTGTGAGCTTGAGTTAATAAATTTCTGAGACTGATGGTTTAATGAACTCAGTCACTGTAGGATGGCCATCTATGGTTACATTACAAAATACCTCAGCAAGCATTTATCCAGCATGCTCAACATTTTTTAGCTCCAAATCTTTATCTACTATTTGTTCATTCTTTAAGTGCGATCTAAATTCTTCGTATGGAAGAATAAAACCCGATAATTCTTTTGACAGAGGTGCCATGCGTCTTTCTACGGGATACAATGCTGAACGTCCTGGTGCATTTGTCGCTATGATTAATGTATCATATTTGTTCTTAATAAAATTATCAATGGCGATATCGATTGTTTTTTGATATCTTGGATTTTGATCAGGGCCACCATCTATAAGCTTAATCAAAACTGATTTTGACTTTTCATTTGATTGTTTTAGGAACTTCTCAAAATTTTCCAACTCTTTCAAGCGTCTAAAATCAATGGCATGAGAATATCCTGTCGAAGGGGAATGTTTCAAGAATCTTATTGCAATGTAAGTTGGACCCGAGTGTGTCATTGCTTTTGGATCTCCATAGCCATTTGATTGAACTTCAAGAGCTCCATACACTGATGGAGTCAATTTATTTTTATTGGCAACAGCAAAATCATGGTCCGGCAATCTTACTTGATACTCCATGTGCATTAAAATTGGTTTTTGTGTTTTCGCTGCAGTAACTACCAAAGGAAATTTTGCTTTATCATCCTGTGAAATAATTGACACTTGACCTGGACCCAAAAAAGATGCCAGTTGAAGATGTTTTTGTACTGTCGTAGAGCAAAACTTTCCATCGGGATGACTTCTGTGGATATCATTCATAGCTTTCTTCAATCTCACTGAAACCGTCTCAATGTGCTTTTTTTCATCGATAGATTTCGGATTTTTAGCTTGTAGGAGATAGTATACAGTAGAGCTACCAACATCAATGCCTCGGTTTTTCAGTTCCACTAAAAGCTCGTCTAAAGTTTTATTGGATAACAAAATTTCATTTTGTCGTTTATTATTCACCGCGGAGCCAAATGTTGCAATATCAATGATAGTAGAGAGCAAGTTGGGCTAACTTTGAAAGATTTTTGGTCTTCCTTTTTTTAATAGTTGATAAGAATGATGCAAGGATGTCAAGATTTGAAGTTTTTATTTCCTCAATTTTTCGCTTTTGTTGATCACGATGTGTTTTTACTCGAGCAGCATTATTTTTCAGTCCTTTAAACTTTTTCTCAGTATCATCGAGCTCTTTTCTCTTCTGTTTTATTAAAATTGCTTCCATATCTGTCAGCAAACCACTCGGTTCTCTCAATTGAATTGAATAAAGCTCTGACTTCAAAATTTGAATTTTATTGGCCATTTCTTCTTGTTTATGAGCCGCTAAAGATTTTTCTGCTAATTGCTTGCAGTTCTTAGACTACCTTAACAGTTTCTGGATCTTTGATTTTGATAACAGATAAAGATGAATGTACTCGAATTGGCGTTGATTTGCCTGAGCTTGATGATGAAGTAAAGAATGATTTAAATGCTCCCTTTCGTTGACTTTCCTCTTCCTTCAACTGTTCATTCTTATTTTTGACTAACAATTTAAGATCAGGATGACGCTTGTGTTGGTTCCAAAAACTGACGCAATCATCTTGATTTTGCTTTGCAGGCTTTGTTGGATACGCTCGTTTTAACGGCTCAAAGAGTTTTTTTTACAATTTCCCTTTTTCATACATTTTTTCTTAATTAAATTTAAAAAAAAAATTAAATATTTAGCAACAAAACAGTAGATTTTGCATAATTTTCCATACAGTATCGAACTAAAACGATCTTAAAAATAGCAATTGGACTCACAAATCGTAAAAAGATGACGATAACCTTCAAAAATTAATTAAATTCAATCTTGTTTTGAAAAAATATTAAAGATGGTTGCTGAGTTTTTTATTTGAAATTAAAACATGGAAAGCCAACTCTTTCCTCTTTAATTCACTTAGTTAATTTAATGTTAACTATTTATATCTTTAAAATACTTAAAAAAATACCTAAAAATTTAATTTAAAGTTTTTTAAGATAGGTATCAGCAGCTTTTAAAAATCTTCAACGAAATTAATGATGCAGAAGAAAATTTTGAAGCATTAATGTTGGACTAAATTTTATTTCAGTTGAGGAAAAATATTCTGTTACGTAACAAATTTGTACACCCCCTCCCCATTCACAAAATTTAAAAATTTTTAGACCCTCTCCCCCATAAGCATCACTTAATTTACGAACGTTCCCTTATATATTATTAGCATTTATTATATATTATCATTTTTATAGTTAATTGTTACCATTTATTATATAAAATTATTTTCATCATTAATTATTATAAATTAAAATTGTTTATATTTAATTTTTACCATTTATTATTATAAATTACTACTATCATTAATTATTTAATATTTATATATATATTTATATAAATTATCAGCATTTATTAAATATTATCATTTTTATAGTTAATTATTAGCATTTATTATTATATAAAATTAATATTATCATTAATATTGTTATTATTACTATATATTATATATTATGATTTTTTATAGTTAATTATTACCATTTATTATATAAAATTACTATCATAATTAATTATTATAAATTAAAATTGTTTGTATTTAATTATTACCATTTATTATTATAAATTACTATTATCATTAATTATTATATATTATTACATTTTATTAACATTTATTATATATTACCATTTTTATAGTTAATTGTTACCATTTTTTATTACATAAAATTAATATTATAATTATTTAATATATTTATATTATTAGCATTTATTATATATTATCATTTTTATAGTTAATTATTACCATTTATTATTACATAAAATCAATATTATAATTAGTTAATATTTATATATATATATATATTATCAGCATTTATTATGTATTATCATTTTTATAGTTAATTATTACCATTTATTAATACATAAAATTACTATTATCATTAATATTGTTATTATTACCATATATTATAAATTATTATTTTGTTATATTTAATTATTACCATTTATTATTATAAATTACTACTATCATTAATTATTATAAATTAAAATTGTTTATATTTAATTATTACCATTTATTATTATAAATTACTACTATAATTAATTATTATATATTATTACCTTTTATAATATAATATCATTTTTTATAGTTAATTTTTACCATTTATTATATAAAATTAATATTATCATTAATTAGGGCCCCATTTTTTGGGGCGGAATAAAAAATTACGGTCGGAGTGTAAAAATCGGGCGCAATTTTTATAAAATTTTTATATAAAAATTCGGATTGAAATCGGGAAGTACAAATTAATTCGTTATCTTTTAACAATGCTTTCATAA
>CAKKLC010005559.1:13960-28491 GCA_918559645.1 Ceratonova shasta | reverse complement strand
AATGTTCCATTTCTTAATGATATCCTTCGCTTGCATTGCGAGCATCGGAATATGTGTTCATCTATGTTTGAAGAATATTTTTGAATGTACATGTTCAAATGACAACTTGGGCAACTTTTAATATTTAGCAATATGTTTAATTTTTGCAAAAATTTTTAATGTATGATGTGTTTGATTCTATATGACCGAAATCAACTAATTTTAATGTATCAATATTATCAATGTTTTAATCAATACCCGCCATTATAAATTTACCATAAATTCCCGATTGGGGGCCGTTATTCTGTACTTTAGCCGAATTTATTATATTTTTGCAATTTTTCTATTATCTGGAACCAACCCATATAATTACATTTATAATCGGGTTCACGATGCGCGATTTCGGATTCCGCGTTATTTTCGTAGAACGTATTTCCCGCGCAGTTGGAGGGTTCATTGTTAATATTTTTTAAAAACAAATTTACCGACAGGTAAACAAAATCCCTACAGATTTTAAACTTTAATCGAAAATGTTATTATTCATTTAATTCTGAAATGCGCATGTCTAATTGATATTTATGAGAAATTTTTGATTTTTTAAGTAATTTGATTTTGAAACTTTTATTAATTATAATCTAGTAATAGTTTAAATATATTGACAACTCATTCAATTTTTATAAATGATATAATAATAAACAAAAGATGAAATTTGAGTCATTTACTTAGTATTCTTTTGTATTCGTAGATTTAAGTATTAACAAACATATTAAATATAATCCCTAATTGAACTATTGCTGGTATATTAAAACAAATTTGTTTTGTTGTAAAATTAATGTATAATGTTTTCAAATTTTTTAAAGATATTTGTATGTATTGTTTCTCTAAGCTGTTTCATGTTTTTGGTATTTATTAAGATGAACGTTTAGCTATATTTTGGATTGATAGTAATTTTGGAAATTTCGAGAGCCAGTAGTAAACCTAATTACCCGATTGTCTTTCGTAACTTTTATTTATTTAAATAGTTCCTGGACTCGGTGGAAGTCAATTAGAAACTAGGATAGAAAATAAAAAAGATTTTCCTCTTCTTTGTTCTTTGAAAACTGGTTGGTTCATTTCCTGGGTAAACCCTACATATTTCACTATAAAATGCTTTGATTATTTCATGGCGTATGCTTTTTTAAATAAATTAGACTTGAATATAATGAAAAATTAAACAAAATCGTTGAAAAATATCGAAAAACCACCAGATCATATCGTTTTGGAAGTTTAGATGGAATAAAATCTGTGGATATTGGTGGGTTTTACGGTTATTTAAGGAGTATGATACATATGTTGTATTTATGCGATTACACAAAAAATAACATGACTGGAGCTCCGTATGATTTCAGATTAATAAGCAGTAATAATATGGACTAAAAAATAAAGTTAAAAAAAATATGGATGATTATTTTGATAGGTTAACAAAATTAATTGAAAAACTTTCTCAAAAAAATCATAATAAACCTGTTATAATAGTTGGTCATAGTCTTGGATGTATACTTACTGCCAAATTTTTGACACTTAAATCTGAATCATGGAAGAAAAAGCATATTAGATTATTTTATTCTATTTCTGGTCCTTATGGTGGTTCTGCAAATGCTATTTATACATTATTAACAGGAAAAATTTATTCAGTCAAATTATTAAACATTTTTAAAAGCAATTTTAAATCATTAGTAAGAAATTTTCCGATATTTTATTTTTTATTACCTACTAACGTAAGCAATAAATTTATAAATTTTTAGGATATTCCTTATCTCACAGTAAAAGAAAAAAATTACTCGTTTGCAAATATCACAGATTTCTTTGAGGATTCTAATTACATTAAAGCTATAAAAACCCTAAATTACGATTTAAAATTTGATACAGATGTAAATGTTGAAACATACTGTGTATATTCACATGGGTTCTCAACTATTAAAAAAGTTTCATTTTTGGACCAACATAATGATGATGATCCTACACTGGAGTTGACTGACGGCGATGGCACAGTTGAATTGGATAGCTTACAATTATGTAAAAATATCAATAAAAACAAAAATTTAACCAAAATATTAGATTTGGATCAAGTAGGACATTTGGATATTGTTAAAAATTTAAATTTATTAAAACATTTTGAAAAAATAATTGAAAAAAATTGATTAGAAAGGTTTGTATGATTTATTTTATTTTAAATTTTATATAATTATAAGATCAAATTAAGTGGTGGATATACGGGTTAAATTTAAAATATTAAATGGTTTTCTACTCTTAAAAGATATTTTGTAAGCTTTTTATGGTAAATAATTGTAGTTTTGAAACAAATAATTTTTTTAATTGCTAATTAATTTTGTATAATAATTATGTGTAGTTTTTATTTGTAAAAGCTTTTTAATAAGTTTAGCAATATGATATATGCCATCTTAAAATGGGGTTGTTTGTATTCATCTATTATGATTTATCATGAATTTATAATTAAATGAGATTTGTGTTCGTTGTACGAGTTCGTTTTATATTGATGTATAATGGAATATGAAATTATCTGGTAACAAAATTTTTTTTTAAATCATAAATATTTTAATTATATGAGATGCAATGATTTTGTAAATATAAAATTGATTATATACTTTCGTTTATTAACATTAGTTTATAAACTTTTGTTAAATGATTTGTTTATATACCTTGTTATATGATTTTTTTATATACCATCCATATAAACATTAGGTTATAAACTTTTATTATATAATTTGTTTGTTTACTTGCATATATAATAGTTTATTTAATTTTTTTATGATTTGTTTACATACCTTGTATTTATAATAGTTTATATACCTTGTTATATGATTCGTTTATATACCATCCATATAAACATTAGTTTATAAACTTTTATTATATAATTTGTTTATATACTTGCATGTATAATAGTTTATTTAATTTTTTTATGATTTGTTTGCATACCTTGTATTTATAATAGTTTATATACTTTGTTATATGATTTTTTTGTATACCATCCATATAAACATTAGGTTATAAACTTTTATTATATAATTTGTTTATATACTTGTATATATAATAGTTTATTTAATTTTTTTATGATTTGTTTGCATACCTTGTATTTATAATAGTTTATATAATTTCTTTATATGATTTGTTTATATACCTTGTATATAAACATTAGGTTATAAACTGTTATTATATAATTTGTTTATATACTTGTATATATAATAGTTTATTTAATTTTTTTATGATTTGTTTACATACCTTGTATTTATAATAGTTTATATACCTTGTTACATGATTTGTTTTTATACCTTGTATATATAATAATTTATTTTATTTATTTATGATTTTTTTATAAATCTTCAAAATATACATTAGTTTCGTAAGCCAAAATTTCGTCGAAAAATTTTTTTTTGAAAAAACCGGAATTTCGCCGAAAAAAAAATAAAATTTAAAAACCATGGAACATTTTACAATACAAAGAGGAGGTTTTATGATTTTGTTAAATGGCTTTTAATAAATAAAATCCATGGGAAAGGGGTACCCAAAAAGATAGAGGTGTAAACACAGAGGCGTAAAGCCTTTATAGTCACCAATGTCATCGACCTAACAACAGATAAGGTTGATTTACATACATGTAGGTCGAATGAAGGCAAAAATGCTTCTATACTGGTAAAAGGAACAATTATTAAGAATTGCAGATACCAACAAAAATTTTACATCAATTTCTACCTTTGAATCTGCATCTTTGGAACAACAATCTCTTTCAAATCAGACCTCATCTGGCTGTCTTGGAGATTATACAAGAAAATTACGTAATCAACAAGATGATTATATCAGGAGGACCAACGACGATGTTTCTATTTCTCTTCAGAATACATTGTGCACTAAAAAATTTTTTGCAGTTTGATTCTGGTATACAGTCAGTCAAAAGATGACTAATTTTTTTCTGATGAATCTTAAACCCTACCTGGCCAATATAGAAGCAGTAGTTTTACATTGAACTTTCAGATAATCTCCATCAAAATTCTATCAATTATTAACTATTCAGTGTTATTGCTTTGGAAAATTCATACCTCTTGTTTTTATTCTACTACAAGAATGAACTGAAGCTATATAAAGAAGTCATGACATATTTAAATATTCATAAAATTAAAAAAACATGACTTAGTTGTGACTGATTTTGAGAACGGTCTAATAAATTGTATGTTCTTCCTTAATCTAACAATTAAGTCTTACGGTTGCTTGTTTTATTATGCCAGTGTATTTGGCGAAAAGACCAAAATTTTGGTTTCGCATCAGAATACAAAGCTAATTTGTCAATTAAACAATTATTTAAAATTTTCCTGAATTTACCTTATATCAATATGTCCAGGTTAAGAGAAGCCTATAATTTAATCCGAAATACGATCGAGAATGCAGTAAATGCAAAATAATATTATCATTTTATCATTTACTTTTTACCCACATTCTTTGGAATTAATGTGTCCACCCTTATTTGATCATAAATGTTGGAGTATTTTTGAAAGAATAAAAAAAGTTTTGCCAAGTACAATCAATTTTATGGAAGGCTGGCATCTAGGTTTTAATAAACTCGTAGATGTCAGAAACCTATATCTGGGAATATTTATTGACGCTTTACGTAGGGAACGGAAAAGACCAGAAATGTATTGCAAGGTTTCAAATAGGAAAGTTTGAATTACAAATAACTTGTTTTTCAACAGCACAAATAATTAAAATCTACAATTAAAATGAAAACTATATGAGCATTTCTGACATTATCAGTTTTCTAAAAAAAAACTCTTTTGATTTTAACGATTAAAATATCAATAAAAAGAATAATTTTTTTAAATAATTAACTTTAATTCAAGTTTACACATTTTTTGGTTATTTCTTATGATTACAATCACATTTCGGGGAAAGTCCGGGCTTTATCAAAAAAATCATTTTGGAAAAATTCCGGGCAGCCATACTCTCAATATATACATTTTTTTATATAAATTTGTTCATTGACCTTCAATACATACAATAGTTAATATACTTTTGTTATATGCTTTTTTAATTACCTTCAATATAAACTTAAGTTTGTATACTTTCCTTATATTATTTGTTTATACATAAACCCCGGATTTTTCGGGTTTAATTTTAGATCAATTTTAGGGGCGAAAATCAAGGTTTATTTTTTTTTTGAAAATTTAAATAATACAAGTCAAAATCGGGTAAAAAAATATAATAAATATTAATTACGGCAAAATTTGAGTTTACGCCCTCCTTAAAAATGTAATTTCAGGCAATCTAATAAATAAAAAAATACTAAGGATATTTGCCAAATAATGCTTTGAGAATCGAACATTCAACAATTAACGCGTGATAAAGGACTTTTATCATCAAACTTGACGTGCCATTACTGCAACATCCCTATGTTTAGTAAGGCAAAAAGCGCAAATATGGTGAACGTTGGGTGTGCACTAGAAAGTTATTTGCACATACTAAGCAAAAAATACGTATAGGGTCATTTTTTAAGGCTCTCACCTGACTTTAAAAA
The DNA here is from genome assembly GCA_918559645.1 of Ceratonova shasta. NCBI lineage: Eukaryota > Metazoa > Cnidaria > Myxozoa > Bivalvulida > Ceratomyxidae > Ceratonova > Ceratonova shasta. The sequence continues at coordinate 22,949 of CAKKLC010005559.1, read as the reverse complement.
GAAATATCATTAATTTTTTACGAATAGTCGCGTGGTAGCACAGTTAAAGATACTGCTTTCGATACCAAAGTTAACAGGTGCACAGTAATTTATTGGTTTTCATTTATAAGAGAGGTAGTTGTATGCGACATTAAGGATGAGAACAATCTTATTGGCGGTTTAAGCCTAACTGTTAAAATTGATGAAACTGCCGCTGTAAAATCAAAATACAACATTGGCAGAATAATCCTAACACAATGGTTACTGGGAGGTGTTTGTTGACAAACAGGTTAAAATGTTCCTAACTTGTATAAAAAATAGGAATGCAGAAACTTTTAATGCAACTATTCAGCGCAATATTCGTCCTGAATCTCGGACAATAACAGTTTGCTGCAGTGGTTATTCAAATCTTGCAGAAAACGGATTTGAACATGCATAAGTTAATCATAGTCCAAACTTTGTTGACTCTACTAATCCTTTAGTACATAGTCAAAACATTGAAAACCGATAGAAACGGCTTAAGCATTTCCTCGTATCAAGAAATCTAACAGAAAAAACCATCTTTTAGAATACATTTGTGAATATTTATTAAGAAAAAGATCAGATAACGTGTTTGCTAGTATAGTTTTAACTATTAGGCAAATTTATCCTTTAAATTAAACGTGTTTTATTTTTTTTTGTATTTTTAGGGGGCGTAAACTCAACTTTTACCTTAATTTATTAATGATATAAATTATTAGTTGCGTTTTTAAATTTTGAGGATTGAACTTGTTCTTTTAGGTGTTTGCAATTTCTTAGATAACTAAAGATTTCTCATGGTCACAATTTTCCGATGGCATACTCAAAACATCAAGTTCAAATTTTGATAAATGTGGTCAATTTTTACTTTGGTTATTACAATACTCGTTCTTATTGAATCCCGTTTTTATCGGAATAGCCATTTTATTATAATCATGCAGAGATTCTTAGCTAATATCATGAGACTATATTATTTGAACTATTTTTTTAAAATCTATTTCTTTGCTATTCTTAATAAATGGATTTAAAACATAGATAATATTCCAAAATTCAACCGTATCTTTGTTTATATTTCATTCTATAGTTTGACACTATTTTATTTTATTATCAGAAATAAATGTTTCGATGGTGTATAAAATATTTTCTTGAGAAATAATTATGTTAAGAGCCTTTTTACACCTTCCACTTTTTTTAGACTACCATATTTAATTGAAAATTGTTTCTAAGCTATTATTAAGAATATTATTTATTTTAAATAATATTGTTTTATTTTTTTCGAGCATTTTTTGACATATACATTAGCAGGTATAAGTTTTCTTCTAGAAATAAACCCAAGATAATAGATTTAATTTAATTTCTCCATCCTCTAAAATAAGCTTTAGTTCATTAATTTTAAACCCTTCATTTTTATCACAAGACAAAATAAAATTAACTAAAATATTTCATAACGTAATGACATCTTTTAAGCAATCAAAAAAACTAGACCACAAAATCGAAATAACAGCAGATGGTTTTTTACAAGTTATATTTCTTTTATCACATATTGTTTAGGGCTAGGTTTAAATAATGCTCCAATTTTTATAATAAGATTTTTTAGAAAATGTATAAAATGAGGATCAAGAGCTTTCGTTATTGCAAGATGGATAAGATGTAATATATCTGTTATATCATATATTTTGTTTCGGGTTTTTTATAAATTATTTTTGTTGCTTATCTCATATATTCTGCACTATCAATCACGATAGATAACACATCATTCAAGCTTTTATTAAGTTTATTTAGAACTTATCGAAAGTATTAATATTTACTTAACTGTTTAATATTTCAACCATACGAAAATCCACAATGAAAGTAGTCTTACTTCCATTTACGTCATTATAAAACGTAATTAATGTATTTATTTTAGGTCTGCCAAGAAAATAATTTGATTAATCCACAATGATATTTATTATTTAATTAAATATTAAATTCTTTGTCTCTTAAAAATGATGGTTATATACTAATGATAGATAATTTCTAGCCAATGTTTCCTGATTTGGTAACATTTTGAGTACAGGAAAATACTTTCTAATATACTGACCTATCCTATTATAAACAATTCTTATACTAAAACCATCTTTAATGATTGATTTAACTAATCCAAAATATGCACCGCCTTTCACATTTTCATTCTTCTTATTACTAGCTTGTAGCTCATGTATAGTTATTTATCTTTAAAGTTAATATGTTTAATATTACATGCCTTTCCCTTGCCAAGTGTTCTCTTATTCTATCATACAGCTTTTTGCAGGAAGTAATGAAACCGTCATAAAAAAAGATTTACATGCAATAAGAATATCATCTATGATATCATCGGATGTTTTTACTTCCCTAAAATCAGTATTCTCTGCTAGCCACATTTATAATCTTTCTTTGATCTTCCCATTAAATATGGAATACAAATTAAATATAAAAATAAAACAAACATCCAAATATAAAGATGTAACCCGAATATTCTTCGTACTCTAGGCGGTGATAATCGGTGTCTTTTGGGTTTAACCCTACAAATCCTGAGTCTATTTATATACCTTCAATATATAAATTTTTTTATATAATTTAGTTATATTATTTGTTTATATAGCTTCAATATATACATTTATATTATTTCGTTACATGATTTGTTTATATAGCTTGAATATATACATTTGTTTACATAATTTTGTTATGTACATTAGTTTATATACTTAAATTTATTTAATTTAGTTTGTATACTTTTGTTATATGATTTGTTTACATACCTTGTTATATGATTTGTTTATATAACTTCGATATATACATTTGTTTATATAATTTAGTTATATTATTTGTTTAAATACCTTCAATATATACTTTAAGTCATATATTTTAGCTTTTTTTCATATTTTATAACATATTTTGAAATTGTCTGGTTAAAAAAAACTTAATTTTCTAAATATATAACTTATAGCTTAATACTTACCAAATAAAATTCATTTTCTTTCAAGAATAATTGTATGATTGGACATTTTAATACTTAAAATAAATTTTTTGGTATTGATTTATAAAATAACTTACATAAGTTTAAAATTTATGCCTTTATATTTTCTCCGTCCTTATTTGCATACTATAACATCTATATCAGTAAATAAGTATTATTTTATGATTTTTCTCAAAATAAATTCAAATTTTTAGTACTTTAAAAACTTATCTGATATTAAAATAAGAAGCACTAAAATCTCATAATATGAAATTTGATGTACTAATCAAATGAATTCAAACAAAAAAGTGGTTAGTTATTTATAAGAATATTTAAAGAAATATGGATCTGTATTTTGAAATTAATAAATTTCATAAAAAATTTCTTCTTTTTAATAATAACCTCATAAAATTCAGCAATATATTAAAATATTAATTAATAAATAAAACCGACATCTGAAGTTTACTAAACCTTTATTAGGAGAATCATTTTTGTTTATAATTCAAAACAAGAAATAATGTTATAAGCTTTCATAATAAGAAAATTTGAAATAGATGAATATTTCTTTTTAAAAAATGTAATATAATGGTGCTAGGATTCTTGATGATTTGAAATATAAGAATGAAATTAAGAGATGAACTATAAATTATTAGAATGTAGCAAGAAAAATTGATACCCTTAAAAATTTTTAAAGTTTTAAAACTTACAAATAGATATATCATATTAATCTTTGTAAGAAATTAAGAATTTCTTGAGATAAGAAAAACTAAATCATTCCAAACATTTTGGACATTCTAGTTAAAAATGCTAAATCATTCCAAACATTCTGGACATTCTAATTAAATTCGATAAATCATTCCAAACCTTTTGGACATTCTAGTTAATAACGCTGAATCATTTCAAACATTTTGGACATTCTAATTAAATTTCGTAAATCATTCCAAACATTTTGGACATTCTAGTTACAAACGCTGAATCATTCCAAACATTTTGGACATTCTAATTAAATTCGGTAAATCATTCCAAACATTTTGGACATTCTATTTAAAGACGCTGAATCATTACAAACATTTTAGACATTCTAATTAAATTCGATAAATCATTCCAAACATTTTATACATTCTAGTTAAAAACGCTGAATCATTCCAAACATTTTGGACACTCTAATTAAATTCGGTAAATCATTCCAAACATTTTGGACATTCTAGTTAAAAACCCTGAATCATTCCAAACATTCTGGACATTCTAGTTAAAAACGCTGAGTCATTCCAAACATTTTGGACATTCTAATTAAATTCGGTAAATCATTCCAAACATTTTGGACATTCTAATTCAATTCGGTAAATCATTCCAAACATTTTGGATATTCTAGTTAAAAACGCTGAATCATTCTAGACATTTTAGACATTCTAGTTAAAAACCCTGAATCATTCCAAACATTTTGGACATTCTAATTAAATTCGGTAAATCATTCCAAACATTTTTGACATTCTAATTAAATTCGGTAAATCATTCCAAACATTTTGGTTATTCTAGTTAAAAACGCTGAATCATTCCAATTATTTTAGACATTCTAGTTAAAAACGCTGAATCATTCCAAACATTTTGGACATTCTAGTTAAAAACGCTGAATCATTCCAAACATTTTAGACATTCTAATTAAATTGGATATATCATTCCAAACATTTTGAACATTCTAGTTAAAAACACTGAATCATTCCAAACTTTTTAGACATTCTAATTAAATTCAATAAATCATTCGTAACATTTTTGACATTCTAACTAAAAAAGTAAACAAAACTATAATTTTGAATGTTTATGACTTCATTACAAATATTTCTTAAAACCTCGCAAATATTATATAGTGTATGAATTGATTATAATATCAACCCATTTTAATTTTAATATTTTATTCAAAAATGATAGAATATTATTTTTTTATTCATATTTCAACTAAACTTACAAGAAGCTAAGTAAAGATGTACAAATCTCTGTTTCTTTTCACTCAAAAAGCCCAATATCTTTATATAACCTATTTGCTATTTCTAGTTGTATGTCCTCTTTCATTAGTTCGTATACATTCAAAGTGTAATTTAAAGAATGCTGATTTATTAAAAATTCTATTTTAATGGAAGAAAAAAAATTTTTCTTAATAATAAACAGATTTTTTTAACGAACAAAAAAAAAATGAATACGATAACTAAGAATATAATCGAAAAGAGACAAAGTGATAATATGCCCCAATAAATAAAAAATACTGGACTATAACAAACTAAACCCCATTGATAGTTTAAAATGAATTGAAGAAAAATTTTCTGTTCCAGTGAGAACAATTAATAAAATTTTGAAAAACGAAAAAAAATTCAAACCGAACGGAAACTTGACAAAAGCAGAAAAAATTTAGTTGAGTTAAAGAATACAAATGCAATAATTTATCCGAATTTTGTTAGAATCGTTTAATATAAATCGATGTTGATTGCAAAGTATTTTAGTATTGACGGTTTCAAAGGATCGAATTTATGAATACGAAAATTTAAAAAAAATGTTAAACATCACTTATAAATCAATTTCTGATGAAGAAGGTCTTGTTAATCAAGATCAATTAAAGAAAACATGACCAATTTTAGAAAACATATTTAGTAAATATTTTCCGTCAGACGTCTTTAATTACGATGAAACTTCTCTTTTTTAACTTTCCTTTATAAAAACATTAACAATATTAAAGGAAGATATTGCGTCATGCAAGTTTTCAAAAAATTGTATTACAATAATGTTTTGTGGCAATTTAACTGGCAAAAAAATTAAACCCTTTATAATTAAAAATGGAAGGAACCAAGTGGCTTTAACAACATTAATTATACGAAAATATGATTGGAATATAAAAATAACTAGAAGGCTTGGATGACCAGTACAATTTTTCATTAATATGAGGAAGCCTTGAATGATAAAATGCAAAACATTCTAGGAAGTTTCTTTTGCTCCTTGATAATGCACCTGTTCATTGTGAAGATTTACAATTTTCAAACATAAAACTTAATTTCTTTCCACCAGGGAAAACATAAAAGATACAGCCTCTATATCAGGGGTCTCAAACTCAAGCTATAATGAAGGCAATGTGTGACAAAAAAAACCATAAGGGCGGCATGACTGAAAGATTTTTATACAATAATTCGAATACATAAATTTAGATGTTACAAGGAAAATTGATAATTTTATAAATCACTATACTGCTAAATTTAAGGATTATCCGATTTTATTTTACTATTTTAGAATTCTTTATGTTGCTTTTTTACATTTAAATACTAAAATTAATGTTACTGTGAAATCAATCCATGTTTTGCATCAACCAAGCCATCAATGTTAGTTTTAATGTCCTGTGATAAAACCAGTCTTAAAGATGCTTGCAGATGTTCATCACTAAACCTAGATCTTAATGATGATTCGATAATTTGTATCGAAGAGAAAAATTGTTTGTAAACATAAGTAATTGCAAACATTGTTTTCATCCTTGCAGCAGCAGAAAGTAATATGGGAAACCTTTCTTTTGAACAAACTGATAAAATTCTTAAATTTCAACATCTGAATACTATTGCTTCAATATGGAATCACATTGAAGATCTACCAATTCCATCTGCAGTTTGTCTACTAAATTTTCAATCTTAACGACGAATGGTGTTGCAAAAAGCTAGAAATATGGTTCAAGTGCCTTAAAATCGTTAAAACGCATAACAAACTGTTGATGCAAAATTGAAATTATATCTGCATATTCTTTCAGGGATTGATCTTTGACTTTTACTAAGGAATTCAAGGTTGAGAAATGGGCAAAGTTGCCTGCAATAAGCTGTCTTTGAAATAATGGTGATTTGACTTTAAATGATTATAACACTTTCATACATATGTGTAATGACTTGTCTTTTGCCCTTAAGTTTTAAATTTAGTGCATTCAAATGACCAGTTAAATCTGTCAGAAAGACAAGGTTTAAAATAAACTTGGCATTAGTAAGCTGTGGAACCTCATTCTTTTTGAGTTTTATGAAAGAATAAATCTCATTATGTAGTTCAAAAAACTCCTACAGCACATTTCCACGACTCAGCCATCTAACTTCGGTGATAAAGAATTTCCTTATATTCGCTTTTTATACTTGCTAGAAAAAAAGTGAACTGTTGGTGATTTAGCCTTGTAAAGGTATAAAATTGACTGTTTTTACAACCACATCCATGACACCCATCATTTTAACACTTTTGCTACACAGCTTCTTTATGCACAATGCAATGTATGCTAGTGAAATTATTATTTGGTATATTCAGTCTTTGTAGTTTGACCTTCACCAATCCAACAACACCGATTTTTTTGTACAAATAGCTGACGCTCCATCTGTGACCATTGATACAAGTTTATTCCATGGTAATCCAGCTTTTTCAATACACTCTTTCAATCTTTTAACTAAATCACGTCCCGTTGTGGTATTCTTCAGTAGTACCAAGTCTAGAAATTCTTCCGTTACATTAAATTTACTGTCCACTCCTGTCATAAAAATTGCGCACTGTAAAGTATCTAGCAAATCAGTACTCATCAAGAGCGATCAAAAATGCTTAAAAATCTCCAGCCTTTTTAATCAATTGGTTTTTCACATTATCTGCTAACTCGGCTATTCAGCTTGCAACTGTATTAGCAGACAGACTTATGTTTTCGAATATTTTCTTTTTATCAGGAATTAAAATTTCGCTGGCCTTCAAAAACATTATTTTATTAATGGAACTTCTGTGAAAGGTCGCGATGATTCAACTATCATCAGGCTTAGCTCAAAACTTATTTTTACTTTTTTTTTGCAAATTTGCATAAATTTGAAAAAAAGTTTTGTTGCTTAGCAAATCCTATTTTAAGCTGGTTAACTTTTTCATATCTAATTTTTCCAAAATATTTATCAAATTTTTCATTATTCATAGTCTCGTGGTGTGCGCGATGGTTGAACTCCTGTTGTATTGCGATAGTCTGCTGGCATATTAGGCACTGAATTTAAATCTCTCACCTCTGAAAAAATATTGATTCTCCCATTTCTTTTGGAAAACCCTTTTTGCATCAACGAGTTTTCTTTTTCTAGAAAAAGAAGTCGTTTTGTGATGGGTTTAAAAAATTTTAAACATGCCGATTATTATTTATAAAATACCAAGAATTTTTAAAATAAATAAACTGTTTTCGATAAGATTTGTAAGAAAGACGTAATAAAGCTAATATTAAAGTGTACTAGACGTTATATGTATAAATAAAAATAATTTAAAAAATGAGTTTTATTTTTAAGCCATTTATGATTTTAATTGTTAAATAAGTTTGTCAAATTACAAATCTATGTTTTTTCGTTGCAGGCCGCTTGTTTGAGACTCCTGCTCTAGATCAAAGCATAATCCATTCGTTCAAAGCTTCCTATAGAAAAGTTTGTATCAAATATATTTCTCTTAAATTAGACATACACGGGTAGTAGAGCACTATTATAAAGGAGAAAAAGCTTGTTAATGTATCCATGTAATTTTTAAATCATGGAATTCCGTAACCATCGAAATAATACAAAAGTGTTTTAAAAAAGCTTAAGAAAACTCCATAAAAACATGAAACATCCGTGAGCTATAGTAATTACCTACCAAGTAAGCAATATAGGGATCCTGTGGACTAGTTGATCTTGACTTTGCAACTCATTACTCAAATGACATTAATACAATCCATATTTTAGATATTTATGAAGAAGAAAAAGAAGAAAAGATAGTGGTAAGCTAAATCAGAGAAATATCTTATCTACAAGAAATTTAACAGTATATGATCGAAAATGAATGCACAGATTTTGTATTTTTGGGAAAAGTAAAAGCTGAAAATAAAACAAAAGAAAACAATAGTATTCTTTATTACCGTTTATTTTGAATAAAGCATTAATAAAAAAAATCAGATTATTACTTTCATACAAATATATCATTTTATTTTATATCAAAGGTTTTATTTAGTTGACAGTATTAGAATTCTTTTATACT
>CAKKLC010005551.1:21538-35016 GCA_918559645.1 Ceratonova shasta | reverse complement strand
AGATACATTGATGGCAATTATAAGAAGACATGTTATCCATGACTCAATAATCCACAGTGATGAATGGCTGGCTTATAAAAACTTGAATGACAGCAACTATGAACACAATACGGTTTGTCACAAATTCAAATTTTGTAAACCCGGAAAATGGAACCCATACACAACATATTGAATCTTACTGGAACCGACAAAAGCTTAAAATCAAACGGTCAAAAGGTGTTTATGGGACAAATCTGTCGTTTGTTATTGCCGGATATGTATTTGCTGACTTGTTTTGTGAAAACGTTTTTGAAGCTATAATGGAGCATTTGTTGTCATAATTTAAAGTCTTGGTTTTTTTTATCATTTTATTTTCTAAGTTGAGTTAATAGTAGTTAAGACATTTTTTTTATTTTTATTATTTTAAAAAATAAAATCATCTTTTTTATTAACTATTGAATCAAAAAATTATTTAACTTAAATGTGCAAAGATTCGATAAATCAAATTTAAAAAATTATAATTGAATTGGCTAAAATATATTTTCTATAGAGCAATAATTTAAAATAATTTGTTTATTGGTCACAAAATGGTAAAATTTACCAATTTGGTGATATTTTGTTAAAAAATACGGTAATGATTTTTAAACTGCCATGACATGCTATCTATTTTAAATAACTTAAGTTTCTTTATTTTCTTTCAATAAGAAAATTATTTTTAAATGTTTATATTAAGTATTAAATATTAAAAATAGTTTTACAATAGTTTTTCATAAAAAAAAGTTTGAAAAAAACTTGAGTGAATGTTATAATTTAAAATTGAAATAAACACTTAAATTTTATTAATAAAAGCGGTAAGAAAACATTTAAAATTGTAAAAAAACATAATTATTTATGACCTAAAAGTTTATGGATAGCAAAGTAGTCAAAGATTATTGAGAATTAATGTTTTAAGAAAAAACAAATGAACTGAATTAAAAAGTTAGTTCAGGAGATTTTTTCCATTTATTTTTAAAATGAGGATAGCTTTTATAAGAATACGTATTTCCAACTATTTAAAAACAGGAATGTCTTGATAACTTTTATTCTATAGTAATTTAAAACAAAATTAATAATGATGTTTGAATAAATTTATTAAAGTTAAATTGAATTTTTATTTACTAAATTCCCTGAATTATAATTTTTAAAAATTATATAGTTTTGATAATTAGTATATTTTTATGAGAATTATATTCAATTTATAAAATGGAAGACAATTATATCAAATACACGTGGATTTATTACAATTCACTTTAATAGAATATATTTTTTTTAATTTAAAACATTACAAATTAACCTTGAATTCCGTATGAAAATATCATCTTTGAGATTCTAAAATTTAAAAATAATTACTTTCTAATAAATAATAATATCTAGGGCTATGCTTGTTATTTTAAATTATTTTCATGAATATTATTTTAGCACGAATGAAAATAAAGTCGATCTGTATTTAATATAAATTATTCTCTTAACATATAAAATTTTATATATTTATGAAAAATTTAAGTATATTCCAATTTATCCATTTGATACATTTATAAAGGTTTAAAATTATATGAAACTTTTTTATGCTTTTGCATTATTTTCTTTTCGTTATTAATAGTATATAAAAAATGTTATCTTAAAATTCTAAAAAGTAATTTATAAGTCATTGAATCATCGGTAAAGAAATATTTTAACATACATAAGACTTAATATCTTCCATTAGAAAAGTAATGAAATAAATAGATTTTGTTTGATTAAAAAAATTATTGAAAAGTATGCTGTTAATAAATAAAAATTATATTTTTTACTTCACAATAAGCAACTAAAATTTTATGAACAAATTAAATTAGATTTATCTAAAATTTATCAAATATTTTAATTATACTAATGATATTTTTTTAAAATGTTCTTCAGTTTTAAATTCTTGTAATAATATAAAAGTATAGTAAAGTTGTTTATTTAATCTTAATAATTTACTTGGTATTTTTATATAAATTTTAATCCCAACATACATATAAAAGAAAGTATATGATTAATTTATCTAATCACTTCTTTGTTACTTACAATCCACAAAAATCTTATCATTTAAAAAAAAATATTCTATGAAGTTAAAAAATGTCAATTATTAATGAATTGGTTTGAAATATAATTATAATTTTAATATATTTTACTTGAATAAAATTATAAATTATTACTTACTATTAATTCCGAATGTATATATGTATTATAAGTAGTTTATTTAGCATTCTTAAGCTAATTTAATTTCGAAAGGTTGTTTCTTCAAAATTGATTATTATTTTATTATTACATATTTTTTTAATAAATCATGTCAAAAACAACATAGAAAAAAAATAAATACATTATTTTACTAAATCAATAATATATGACACACCATCACTTTGATTTCTAATTTTATCACTCAAAAAGCAACTAAAAACTCTGCATATAATTTTCTGAAATTTATATTTGTTGTCTTTAATACAATATTTGTTACTTAATTACATTATTGTAAAATTTGATATCAATCTCTTCTAAAATTATAAAAAAAATTTAAATTAATCTCATAAAAATAACTTTTATAAATGATTAATAAATTAAATCTCAATATTTTTATTTTCAAACTACAACAAAAGTTAATTTAATCACAATTTTTCATAGACATTATTGATTTAGATATAATATTTATTTAAAAAGCTAAAAATACAAATTACGTATTCTATAAACAATATATAAGAAATCTATTTCAGAATATATTCTTAATATATTTTAGTCTTAAATTTTCACAAGTTAAAAAAAAAATCTAGATAATCTTTTATAATAAATTTCATTGAAACTAGAATCATTAAATAATAAAATTAGTTTTTTTTTAAAAGTTCAAAAATATTAATTAAACACAGTTCTTACAATGAATAATTGATTCTTTTAAACATTTATAATAAAATACATACATAAATATATATTTTATAATGTTTGGGAAAATGTATTATTTAAAGTTAAATGAATAATTTAAACAAATAAATAGATTAAATTTGTATTTAATGATAAGAACCAATTAAATAAATAATATTCTCAAATAGAATAATAATCTTTTTATTGATTTTGGTTCTATAATATTTTAAATCCATTTTGTGTAAAAAAAATTCAATATAGTTGTTTTTAAAATAGTTATAAAGTAATTTACCAAAAACTATTCTCTTTGAAATGTAAGAGTTTAAAATAAATTTTTGCATTTATTATTACAAATAATGAAATCAAGATGTAATACTTGATTAGAATTCATAACATTCAAAATTATTAAGCGATATATACTTTATCATATGTATTATTAATTAATATTCTTAAAGTTTATATATTATTGAATAAATACTTAAAACTATTCAATAATACAAATTCTGATGAAATAAAAGCATAAGTTTTTTTACTAATAATGTAATAAACTCATATTTTGATTCAGAATTAAATCTAATTTCTAAAAATCTAAAACATCAAAAATTAATGTTGAATGAAATCATATTCAAATACAATTAAGGTCGTATGTTCTATAAAAGAAGGCCATAATATATCAACTATTTATTTATTTTATTAATTAATAATTAAATGTATAAAATTACAAAACTTAATAGAAATGCGATATAATGTCTATTAATTTAGTTCATATTTTAATATAGTTTTTAAAAATTAACTTAAATTGGACTTTATAGGTTTTTTTAGATACATATTATTTGGCAAATCTTTAATTACCTTGGTACTCTATGAATAATTGCTAAGAACGAACAATAATGCTTTATTAACAACTCAGATTTGAAAAATTGTGTATATTTACAAATAATATTTTAATATTAAAATTTTCCTTAAAAAATGTTAGATATCTCAAATTAAATAATGTTTTTGAATTTAGAAAGTCAGATAATATTTCATGAGTAATATTTAATTTGATATTCTAAAATTATATTTTAATCTATTTATATATATAAAGTTTTACATTACATGTTTAATATAATCTAATATTTTGGAAAAGACTCGTGGCGAAATATCTTATATAAAAATCCACTAAGAATAAAGTGGTTATTTATTTTAATATATTTTATCACCAATTAAGGATAAAGTAATTTTGTTTTAATCGGGGAACATGTATTTTATTTTAGATGAATATAATTTTTCAAATTTCTACGACAATTGAAATATAAAATTGTTTATAAATCCAATCCTCAAAATAATAAAACATGAATTATTTTTGAAAAACAAACATGTTTATAATATAGTTGACTATTCATAACCATTATTTTCAATTTAAAATTATCTTATAATTCGATTATTTATACTATCTTTGATTTAATCTGAATTTATTTTAGGGCTCTTTATAACCTTTAATGTTACTCACAATAGTTTTTATCTTAATGGTAATAATTAAATCTATAAAAAATGGTTTTTCAAAAGTGTATACTAAATGTTCATAGAAAGATATAATGCCGGATTTAAAGTTATATTTTGTTTAAATTACTTTTCAACATTATTCTGAGAAATAAAATATAATAATACCTAAAAAAATAAAATTGCAGGATATAAAGTGCTATTTTAATAAAAAATACTAATTTAACTTATAGAAAAATTAATAATTAATTGATATTATAGTATATCCCATGAATTAAATATTTTCAGCTAGTTTTTTTTAAAAATTACTAATTTAAGATAATTTTTCTCTAAGAAAGTAAATTTAGGGATAAAAACATTTAAAATTTAGTTTTTTTTCTTTTTAACATTTGATTTTTTTTTATCTTTGAATATTAAAAAATAAATTTATTTTAGTAGTATTTAATGCAAATGATAAAATACTGTTTTCTACATTTAAAATAGTAAATTGATTCTTTTTAAATAATTATTAGTAAGGATTTCAGGAGTAAGAAATCCGGGAATATGATTTTGTATTTTGTAAGAAAAATAAATACAAGAATAGGTAAAGTATTGTACAACAATTAATACTTATTCTTCTTATATCTATTTTATATACATTAAAAATTGTTCTAGCATATTACTTGATTCATTATTAGAAAAAATTATTAATATATCACATTCTAATTCTTTATAAAATATAAGAAAAATGGATTATCATTAATATTAATCTTATGTTTGTGGATACTTAAAAGTCTCAAAGAATGATAAGCAAACAATCATATTGCAAAAACACCATATCACGCTAAGGCCAATATTCTACAAATATATAATTCCTCATCTTCAAAGCCAGAAGAAGATTTTATTAACAATACAAGGTTTGCAATCTCATCACTTTTAAAAATAATTTGAACAACTTTTCAACTAATTGTTTCAAAAGTTGTTGATAGAAATAGAATATCTTTCATTTGGATCTTTACTAAATTAAAAAAAGTTAAAGCTTTCCTAAAATTGCAAGTCAATCATGAATTGATTCATTTTAAAATTTTGTAAAATTCAAATAACTAAAGTAATTTATAAAAAAATGAATTTCTTTTAATCTATTTAAAAACTGACGATTTCTCTTATACAGGAAATAAAAAACTACAAAACAATTTTTATGATATAAATAAGCTCTAACAAACTTTGTATGATAAGAATAATATTTATTTCCAGCTAAAAATATCTTATTAACATAATTTATTTTTTGTCTGAGTTTAATTTTTATTTTTAATAATTCTGTTTTTTTTACGATGGGTAGTAAAGAGAATGTTATTATAATTTAATATAAAAACCATCAGTTATTCTTAAAAATTAATTTATCATTCTTTGATTTAATTCATTTGCCTATTCTAGCAGCTGAAATGAGAATGAGAGAAATATTTCAAAATGAAGAAATGTATTTATTTAGTTTTAATTTTAAAATAGATTTATAATTAACTAAAATGCTTGACCCTTGAACTTGCATGCGTCGTTAAAAAGTCAGTTTTATATTTAATTTATTTAAGCCCCTTAAAAAATTAAACTTTTTAAAAATATGTCAAGCTAAAACATCAATAGGACCTAATTTGTATATAGCTTGAATTAATAGATAGATTTTGATGTTTGAAATTGTTTAGTTGTATGTTCTCTATTGTTTAAAGAAGTAAGCAAAGCTCGTGTTAAGTATTCAATAGATATAAATAATCAGATAGTAAGTTTGACTAGTATCATATGAAATGATTGCTCTTAAACTATCTATAAAATTTGTTGTTGGGTGATTATATCACCAAGAGTATAATAAATTCTAGTGATTGCGTTTAAGATTGATTTTTGAAGTATTCAAAACTTAAGTCACATTCAAATTTTAAATAAATTCAGTTCATAAAAAAATTAAGAACCTCTACAGAATCAAAAATTATGTCTTTTCCGTTTAATTATCATAAAATTAAAATAAAAGGTGAGCTCATGGAAATAGTTTATAGAAAATCAATTCAACATGTAGGAATATAGCTTTTCCTTAATAAAAACTTAAAAATAATTATGATCTTTTTTGTAACAGCCAGAATGCAAAGTCTGAACGTATAGAAGGTTTCTATTCAAATTAAGTCTTAAATTCAATCATTAAACGCTACATACATCCAAACAATTCCAAAAATTTGATTATGTATTTTATAAATAATCCAACTGTTTTTAGAAAGATGTCTACAATTTTTGAATCGAGATTTGTCGTTCGAAGCTCATAAACCCAGTTCATCCCTATAAAGTTTAAAGGTCCTTAGAATGTAACAGAGTTATTATTTTTTAATTATGAAGCTCTTTATATGGTAATTTTATTTAATGCACTAGTTTACCATGTGGTTGCTATATTATAAATAAAAAATAATAGTATTTTTAATAGTTTTTATTTTGTATTTTTTTCAATTTTTAAAGAGACCTGTAATTTACAAATCATTTTTTCCATAACTGGAAAATAATTCATCATAAATTCCAAACCAATATTAGATCATCTAAATTTAAATCTTTTTTTTAGACTTGAAAATTATCGATTAACTCTTTTATTAGAAGCTGACTTCCATAAATGAAACTTTTACAAAATAAAATGTAGTCTTGATCCCAAAATTTGAAACCTTAATAAATTTTTTTATATAAATAAATTATCTATTATCAATAATATGATAGGAGAGAATAACAATTTAAATGTCAAATATTTATATACAATATAATTTTTTTTTATGATTAAAAACTGGAAATATCTGCATATATTAAATTTGAATAAACATCGCGAACGTCTAAGAAATAAATTTAATAGAATTTATTTCATTTCTATATATGCGCAAAAATGTTTAAATTCTTCGTAATCACCATCTTTTTTAATTTATATAATAGTAAATAAGTAAAAAAATATCATCATTATATGCGTATAAAAACATTCCAATTTATAATATATGTATATACATGTGTCTAAATTGGTCGAATAAGTTTTGAGTTTAACAAATTTTAAACAAAAAATTCGACAAATATTCGGCGTTTAATGATATGCACACTATCGTACTGGGTTAATATAAAAAATATGAGGATTTTACAAAAAAGGGATGTTTTGCTGTGTAAAGCTTTTATGAATTCTAAAAATAAAATTGAAATATATTTGTGGTCAATGTAATTTATCTCTTAAAAAAATTTAAATCAAATATAAAGATTTGTTAAAATTAAAAATTTTCTTCAGGATATAATTTATTTATATAAAAATCAAAGAGACGTTGTTATTTGTATTTAATTATTATCTGAAATTTTTGGAGCCAATTTAAGTTTTTATGTAATATAATTTTCAAGTTCTTAAGCTTTCTAAAAACACATAATTATTCTCGAATTAATTAAAATTGATTTATATTGATTATATTTAATCTAAATAATCATAAGAAAATTTTAAATTAAAGTAAAAAAATTCTGTAAATGAATTAAAGAATAGATTAATTTAACTCAATTTAAAAAAAAATAAAGAATGGAAATATAAAAAATGGTATTATATAAAAAAGGTGTTATAAAATTTTCAAGTATCAAAAATATTTATAAATAAAGAGAAACATTTATAAAAGCTATTCTAATAAATAAAATTATGATAAAAATACCAATTTTGTAAAATATAATTAATCCACACAAAATAAAAAACAATAATTTATATTAATAAAAATATGAAAAGTATGTAACATTCTACTAAAAAGAAAAAGCATTAATTTACACAAAAGATGAGAAAGATTAAAAATACACATAAAATTGTATGAAAAACTTTTTATTATATAAATCATTATAGAATAAGTCTAATATCTTGCTTGAAAAAGTTTAAGTAGTTAGGAATTTACAAAATAAACATAATCCTTATAAATATATTAAGTTTTATAACTGAAAAATTTGATGATGTTAATAGAATTTGAAAAGTCAAAAAATAATAAGTAACTATTAATTGAGTCACTTTTACATCAAATATATTAATTGTGATTGAAAATGCCATTATTTAAAATTCTTGTAATAAAGTAAATTTAAGGATGATTAATATCCGTAAAAATATTCTTTTAGTTATATACAGGAAATAATAATTTAAAAATAATGTTGACGACTGTGCAAAATATCGATACTATAAAAAAATAGATAAATTATTTTAAAACATTATCTTATTACTCTATTTTTAATTCATTGAATCTTGATTTCAACAAAAATATTATGAATTTATTTAAAAACCATTGGATTAATCTTTAGCATATAAAGGAGAAATTAATAAATATTATTAAGCTAGATAAGCTAATTGATAATATAATTTATAAAATCCGTGAAAAAAAAAATTATAAATTCAAAGAATCTGACAGAAATAATATGAAATGGATACTTAAAAGTTTTTAATAGTTTTATTTATGCCAAAAAAATAAATATGAAGAATTAATATTAATAAATTAGCAAACAATTAAAAAAAAATATTAAGAAAATATACACTACATAAAAGGTAATTTATGGTAATTTTTATGAAGCTAAACAATACAAGCTAGTTATTTTAAAGAATTAATGAGAAATTTATAAATTTCAGTTAATTTAATAATGTAAATAAGAATTTTTTTAGAACCTTGAATATTAACGTGTATCCTAAATTTTTCTATCCAATTTTTATAGCATTGATTAATCAAAAAAATCAAATTTAAAGTTTTTTCTGAGATTAGAATTATAAGATGCTGATCAATGACATATGCCACCAAAAAGTTTACAAAAGATTATTCAATTATTTAATCACATAAATTTAACCTATATTAAGAAAAATTAATAAACTAGAGTAGTCTAATGTAATGTTATATTAGTGGTTTCATCTCTAATTTTTAATTACCATAATTTTTTAATTTCTTATAAAAAAAATATATAAAAAAACTATTATTCAATACCCAATATATAAATATATATATAATTCTAGGTAACAAATAAATATACTTTTGCATTATAATTACGATCTTGAATCCACCTTAATATTATAAAAATATAATTTTTTTAATATTCTAAGTTTAGAAAAAATAATTACAGGACAATATTATGTTAATATTAGTTATTCTAGATAATAATGTTATAAATAAAATTATTTATTTTCAAGTATAAAATAAGTTTAATATAAAATTATCCAATAAAAATAAATTATTAGATATTAATAAATATCTTTATTATTTGTTTTTTTAAATTCAATATTTTGAAGAAAATATTAATTTTTTATTTATTTTGACAAAGGTATTATTTATGTTTATTAATTTATATTAGTTTAGATCTGGCAATTTATATATATATAAGGGTTGTGAGTTTATACATGTTTGTACTGAATAACTAAATATTGATGAAGTTTCCTTTTATCATTCTTAAAGATAACTGGATATCAGTATAGAATCTAGTTGCTTTTGATAATTAAGATTAGATTATAATTATCAAATTTGTAATGCTTCAATAATTTACCAAAAATGTTTGCAATAATTATGTAAATTAAATTAACTTTTTTATATGCTTTCTCTTAATCGGAATTTTAATCTGAAATTTAGAAAGCCTATAACAGAACACATTTATTTCCTGTTTGGTAATCGATTAAATATTCTTGAAAGTCAACTCTTAAAAAACTCTGAATTTTATATAAAAAAAAGCTTCATTGAAAAAAACAAGTGCCAAATAAATATTGAAAAAAATAGTATATTTAAGTTGATATGTAAGGCTTAATTCGGTTGTTTTGAGATTCTTTCTTTATTATAATTTATAAAGATGTATTTGTACAGGAAATTAAGCACATTAAGTACCTATACTGTATTTTTGACACCATTTAAAAAGTAAAAAAATAAAAAAAATTACCAAATTACAAGATTAAAGCAATTTTTGTTGGTTATAAAATTTAAATAAATAAGAAATTTAAAATATTTACAGATAGTTTTTTGATTGTTTTAAAATTCATAAATTAAAATATATTGGTGTTATTGTTGATGTTTTAAAAAAATATTTAAAAACTTCAGCTTTTACTTTGCAGTTTAAGAATTGCTTAATTAATTTAAATTTCTATTTGTAACATTTAATTTTATCATTTTAATACACAAAAATTAAATAGAAAGGAAAAATATAACCAAAAATACTAGTAATTAGAAAATATCAACTAGTTATACTTTATTTTCTTACTTATGATTATTTTTAAGCAATGGATAATTTTTTTACAGCTTTAGACAGGACTAATTAGTATTTTTTATAAAAATAAATATTTTTATTGACCTAATTTGTAATTTATAAAAATTATTTAAATACTTTTTGCCATATCCTTTCCCTGATACAATAATTCGGCTTATATTTTTTTCAGTTCAACATATTTTTTATATTATAAAATCACTAATTATAACTTATGCCATAAAAATTGAATTACAAACTTCTTAGTTTTTAAATATTTCATATTTTAAAAAGCTTTTTACAATACCTTAAATTTTATGAAAGTCTTGTTCTGTCATTTACCTTTTCCCATTAATATTTAATTATAATACGGTTGAATAAATAAATATTTAGTTTTAATAATCAACAATGGTATAGAATAGGCCCGTGTAACCTTTTTTAACGTTAAGCCATTTAATTGCTTATTTATCTATAAATGGCCGCATTTAATAAATTAAATATTTTTTTTACTAAGAATTTACCAAAAGATTATAAAATATATATTATCCTTAAAAAATCACATAGTTAATATAAATTTAAAAACATAAAAATAGGTCAAGTAAAAATTTTAATGAGATTTTTGAAATTGAGGCTCCTAAAGTATTTCGTCTATGTTTGGTATTATATTTGTAACTGCCAAACCCAAAAAATTTTAAAGAGGAGAATGTCATTGAAGAACTGTTTTTTTTAGCAATTTTCATCTTTGAAAAATACTGCTCACATGAGTATGTAGTTGAAAACAAAGAAAAAATTCTAGCTGCAAAATTTTTCAGATTCGAAAATTTATCTTCTGTTAAATGTTTTTTATAAAATTCGATTAGTTCACATTCTTCATAAATAATCTTTTTATGAGAGTTAGATTGCAAATCTATAATTTCCATCTGTAAATAATTGGGTACGTCTTCTATTTTTATTGAAAAAAGAGAAGTAGCTATATAAACTTCTTTTTCTCTCGCAAGAAAATCGCCAAATCTTTCATTAAATTCTAATATTAAATCCTTAACCTTGCAAGCGTAAATCTTAGACTCATTAATAAAACACGATTTTAGGTTCAAAAAATTATACATGTTATTATTCTCCAGTTGATCATGCCATAATTGTAATTTTGTTATGAACGAATTTATGTTAGTAATTAAAGTGTAAATATTCATATATTTACCCTAAATCCTTACGTTCAAATTAGATAGATGTTGTGTAATATCCACCAAAAATGCAAGATATGCTATCCATTGTTCTTAAAAAAGATCGTCAATTCTTTTACCTTTACAAATCCATAAACAGTTTGATTTCAGATAAAAGTTAAAAATAACGCAGTAAAACCTTGGACATGCTCAACCCACTAACTTCGCTGAAATAAATAACATAACCGTATTCTGTGTCTAACTGTTCCAAGAACTCTTTGAATTGACTGGGTTAAGAGCTGTGGGTCTAATAAAGTTAAATGTTGAAACAACAACATCCTAACATTTTTCATTTTAATTATTTTTGCACACAAATTTTAAAAGTGTAAAACGCAGTGCAAAACAAAGAAATTACTACGATATTCTGGATTTATTTTATCCAACACAAGTTTTACCAATCCACAGTGGCGACTTCTCATCGAGGGAGCTCTCTCAGTTGTAATACCGCTAAGCTTTTCAATTTATAATCCATATTCACTATAGAATTTACCAATGGAGTATAAATATCCAATGCTTTTTTAGTTCCTTTCATGCTAACCAAATCCAAAATTTCATATGTTATGTTCAGATCTGAATCTCCACCTCGTATTAAAAATTACAAGTTGGGCGGTATCAGATAAATCAGTAGATTCATCAATGCGAATTGAAAAATATTAAAACAATTTTGCTCGTTTTTTTAAAGTTGATTGAATATTTTGATCCATTTCGTTTACTCTTCTCGTCATTGTGAAACATAACAAACTAATATCACTAAAATCAGATTTCCTAACCGTAAAAATTAGTTCAACCGCTGCTTCTATACATTCTTTTACTATAAGTCCATCATAAAATGGCTTCAATAGTTTCGCCAGTATAATACATATAATTTAATTAGCTTTTGTAATATTGTTTTGATTATTTGGCTTTTTTGTGAACATTTGTTGTTATGAAATCAATCTGTTTATAATCTCTTTGATTCTTTTCCTTGTAAGCATCAGACAACTTATCATATTTTTCAGAATGTCATTTATTATAATGACGATGCACGTTGTATTCCTTAAAGAAAGTAACATTGTCAACACAGATGAAACATGTCAGTTTGTTTTTCCAGTTTATAAAAAAATAATGACATATCCATGATTCTTTAAATACTCGATTTTCATCTGTCAATGTTCGTTTAATCTTCAGTGATGTCATATTTGTGGTTTATTTGTTTAAAAAATTATATTTTGATATTTTGAATATAAATAATATTACTGATCTAAAAAAATCAAAATAAAATACAAGTTTTCTTATTTATTATTTTGTTATAAAAATAAATTCCAAAATTTTATTATTGGCCACAGGTTGTACGGACCTGCTCTAGAATATGCTCTTAATTCGTATGTTACAATAATAGTACCTGGTAAAACAGTATTTCTTATTATATTATACGTGGTAGATGCATTTCTATGTTCAACCACAACTAAAAAGCATTTTTTCGTAGCTCGTTCTACATTACGTACCTACCGTCGCCCACTACTATGGCGACCCCTATTGTATTTATATTTAAGAACAAATTTTCGTAAATTTTTGCTCTTAGATGTTTCATCCGAATTCAATTCGCATATTTTGAACATTTAAAGATTATACATATCAAACGAAGGATTCTCTTATCAAATTACAATAAAAATAAACGGTTTTATGCTTAATTAGAAGTTCATGTGCAATCTC
>CAKKLC010005551.1:5894-21526 GCA_918559645.1 Ceratonova shasta | reverse complement strand
CCATTGGTGCTTTTTTAATATACTTCCAAACTATATTAAATATAGTCTTAATGTAAAGTATTTTTAGATTAATTTGAAAGCACTCATAATCCTGAATGTGTATGAACGTGTACATACCCAGAGATACATCAGTTGATCTTGTTTTTTTTACATAGTTCTTTGGTGTTTCATCGTTAAATTTAGTTTCGATATTTAACATTTATAATTAATCTATATCAAGAAAGAAAAATCTTCTGAGCTCTCCAAACAACTAAATATTTTTTCGATCTAAGTTTTTTTAGTCTAGTGCATAGATCTTTTTCTAAGTATTGATTCTGTCTTTTGAAACAGTTTTATTGATTGAATTATTAGGACCATAAGGGGTTGTTTAATATTTTCAAAATTGTCCAAATAGGGAGTGGTGCAAAAATATTAAATTTTTAATGTAAAATGTGAAATTGTTTCATGGCTGTACCTTTATAAAAAATCTCATGATCTTTAAATAATCCTTACTAGTCATTTAAGTCTTACAATAATAGGTGAAAATCATTCAAACAATTAATAAAATTTATTTTTTTCTAGAAAAAATTAATTAGAAATTAGATTTACTATGCATTATGAATTTAAAAATCTTAAAACTTTTTATGTAGCAATTTTGTAACTTACTCAAACAATAGATTTTTTTTTAAATTTCAATTCAATGACACAATCTTGAGATGAAGAAAAAGATTGGTTTTAAAACACTTAATTATTTATATATATACAAATAAATTTTTATATTAATTAAGTTCTAAAGAAACAGAAAGAACTAATAAATACAGTTTTTTTAGTGGATCCATAACTTAGCAAACACAATTAATTTGATTTATGATTTGATCTATCCACGAATAATAGAAAATTCTGCATATGATTTTGATTATTATATATTTTTGTATTTTTATTACAAAAGGTTTTTACTCCATCATATTATTGAAAATTTTTTAATTTTTTTTCGATATAATTTTTATAAACCATAAAAAGTGCCATTTTTTATATAAAAATAAAAAAAACTAATTTATGATTAATCAATGTTTAATTATATTCATTTTTAAGCTAATAAAAATGAGTTTATTTTATATAAATGTTGATAATTATAATTTATTAAGCTTTAAGGTTCAATAAATAAAATAAAAAATGTTTGATTTAATAATTTCATTTTAATCTTTTTGAAGAATATTTTTTTTAGATATTTTATTACAATCCATATACTACTATATTCAACAGGATCTAATTTATCTTTAATAAATAATTTTTATAAAAAACTAAAATAATTTTATATATATATGAAAATACTTTTTTTTTTAAATATAAGATTCCTTCAATAATAAATGGCTACAAAAATAAATTTCATTGATTAATCATTATTTATAAACAAAAATGTATATTAATATTACTTTTCAAATTTAATAAGAAAATATTAATATTTATCATTTAAAGATTATTTTAAAAAATATATTATTTATAATTAGTTTAAAAAAAAATAAGAAAGAATTTTAAATAAACAATATTTTCTGGTATAAAATTTTCTTGCAAGATTATTGATTTCTTTCTAAAAATTTTGAAATAAATTTTTATTATATTTATTGTAAAAATTAAATATATTTAAATTTGTTTTCTAAAAGCTCTGATTTAAGTAAATAAAAAGTTAATTATTTTAGAAATTATCAAGCATTCGAATATATTTTATCAAATTTATTTTTTAAATCTATTCAATTCATACATTTTAATTTATGAAGTTACCTTAAAATTTTTTATTAGATTTCAATAATTTTTAAGTATTAAAGCAATATATATTAAAACTTTATTCTTTGTATCTTTAATTATTATTTTTAAAGTTTATAAATTCATAAATAAATGAATTTTTAAATATATTCAATAATGGTAATCTTGATAAATCAAAATCATAAGTTTTTTCTTTGAATAAAACAAATTAAAATTCAATTCAATTCAATTCAAACCAAATTTAATTTTAATTTAATTTTTAAAATTCTAAAATATCATAAATTTATATTATAAATTAAGCATATGTTCAATCGAATTTATTATACTTACATGTTTTTTTAAAAAATAAGGAAATAATATAAAATATGTCTATTTTATTCATTTAATATTTATTTGTGTTTAAACATTACAAATATACTGTAAATTTATATTTAATTCAATAAATTTATATATTTTTGTTAAATAATCAAACAAACTTGTATTTAGAACTTAAATTAAGCTTATTTTCTATTCATATTGTTTTTCTTAATATTTGCAACATTTGCTAAAAAAATTAATCCTAAGAACCATTAATATTTAATGTGCTAACATTGAATAATTGTTTACTTGTACAAATACCATTTTAATAGTAAAATTTTCTTTCTTTTTGTAACAATCTCAAACCTAGATAATTTTTACCGAAAATGAAATTTCATATAATATAAGAATATCCATTTCATGATTTTATATTTTTAAATCCTTTTTTATTCTTTTTAACCTTTCAATCATTTGTAGTATTATAGTTGAACTTACTTCGACTCAAAAAATCAAGAGCTTTCCTCAAGAAAATTAATAATATTTTGATGGCATTTTGTTTAACTATATTAATCTATTTCAGTAACATTTAAAAACAAAAAAGCCTGATATTATTTTTGTTAAATTGTAAGGTTTGTATCATAAATTGTGATAATCAATTTTTTAAATTTTCTAAAGATAAATGCACGAAATTAATAAATCTAATCTAAAGAAATAACAATGCATAAATTAATTGATCGAAATAATCACTATTTTTTCTCATATAAAATGATTATTTACAATTATTTTATCAAATCTACTCTAAAAAATTTTCTTCTTTTATAGTATTTGATTAATAATGAATTTATTTATAGATGATTTAGAATCTATAATTTCAATTTTTTCTATTTTAAACTAAATATAAATATTTTTATTTATATGTATATGTATCTAATAATCCCAGAAAGATATAATAACAATTTTTAAATTTAAATTCGTGTAAGATTCAATTAATAAGTTATATGAATAAAAAATACAATTTTATTTTAAGTAATAAAATAGAATAGAATAGTTTTATATTTAATAGTAATATTTTTGTGAAATAATAATGTCAACTGAAAGAAAAATCAATAATTATATCACATTTTTAAATAGAATGTTATTAAAATTTGCTAATAGGTTAACATTTATAAGTTACAAATTAGGTATTGTCTTTATCCTATAGAAAATTGGCTTTTACGATTAGCAATGTAGATTATTTTTATAATTTAGACTATATTTATGAAAATATTTACAAATATAGATTTTCTTATTAATAATTGTTCATGATAAAATTTACTAGTCCACTTTATAATAGCAGTTCAAATCTATTAACACCATTACCATTAAACATTCCAAATTTGGAAAACTAGAAATTTCTTTTTGAATTAGGTAAGAATTATTAGTAAATCGGTAAAAGTATTGTACAACGTTATCACATTTTTTTATAAATATAGGGGTTCTGGCTTAAAAATTTTTTTATCGTAAATAAAATTTACTTGTTGTCCTGGAATTCTTATTGCTAGATGAATAAAGGGATAATATCGGCTCATCAAAATTAATGTTTTGTTTGAAAATACTAAAACATCGCAAGAAAGCAAGGTAAAGTTTCTTGATAACAAAATATTTATATTTTTCAAGTTATAGATATTCTAATAATATTAGGTCTTTTTCTTCGAACCTAGAACTAAATTTTATCAAGAATACAAAACTAGGAATCTCTTTATGTTTTTAAAAAGTAGAGAGCCGTTGCGAAGTAATTCTTTCAAAAATTGAGATTAAGATATGAATTGTCTATAAATGCAATTTTTATGAATCAATTCATTCTAATTTCACTTTTTGAAATATTTAAGTTATCTAGACCTGAATAATATATCACGACATATTTAAAAAAAGTTAAACATTTTTGAAAAAAAATGAAAAAAGTTCTTTTAAACATTTAAACTGATGATTTACTGTTATTAAAAAGAAATAAAGAGAAAAATAATTTTTAAGAAGAAAAAATCACTACAGTAATAAAATTATTATAAGACAGATTTAAGATAATCCAATATAGATGCCTCAATCCCATCGAAAATCGTTTAGCTAAGTTTGGCGTGGGGCTTTGAATTATTATTTTTACACATATTGTTACGATAGTTCGTTAATCAAGAGAACAGTTTAAATATAACTATTAAACACTTTTAATTTGCTCACGAATTAAATTTAAAAAAAATTTTGTACTTTAATCCAAATTAAAATATTTGGAATTATAAAAATTAAATATATTTTTTGATTAAATAAAAGAAATTTATTAAAGAAACGTTTAATTTTAATTAACTTCATACTGAATTATTAAGGTTTTATCATAACTTGCCTGGTTGTTAGAGAATCTTTTTTCTGTTCAATTTATTTTAGTTCCAAAAAAAATAAAACCTTACATAAATATTAAAAACTAGATTATTCAAAATAGAACTTATATTAAATATAGCAAAATTAGATTGATTTTAATGTTATAAATTAAAGAGTTTCTTTACCGTGTGTAAAGAAGTAAACATAACTTTATTTTAAGTTTTAGTTTAAATTAATTTATTTCAATCTGGCTTAGTTTTGGTTATTTTTCAAATTTATTTTTATAAAAACTAATAAAAATTTTTGTTTAATCTTATTTTGTTCATATTCAATTCTTATTTCTTTTGATAATATATTTAATCATTAGGAACTTAATAATGATATTTGTTGCT
Organism: Ceratonova shasta; assembly: GCA_918559645.1. NCBI lineage: Eukaryota > Metazoa > Cnidaria > Myxozoa > Bivalvulida > Ceratomyxidae > Ceratonova > Ceratonova shasta. The sequence goes on along the minus strand of CAKKLC010005551.1, from coordinate 16,751 downwards.
ACAATGAATGTTTTTAATTAATAAGGAATTAAATAACAAAAAATAAATCAACTAATTGTTTTTCTAAACTTTTCCCAATACCCAAATTATTTCAAAAAACTACATGATTTGTTGCAATTCCAAATAAGTTTAGAAATTATTGAATATAAATATTTTCCATGATTTTGCCAAATATCAACAATTAGAAGAATGAAGATAAAGATTTGAGTAATGACTAGGATCTTAAAGTTGAAAAGATTTAAATCTGAAAAAACGAATTTTCATTAGTCTCAAATGCCGTAAAAAGTAAAAGGATTCCAAAATTTTTATAAGTAATTGATAGATTTCAATATTTTTTCATCCCAGGTTTAAAATTTCCAAATTTTGATTAATTTTATTAACTTTAATAAAATATTTCAAAAATTTTTCAAGAAACTTAACTATAAATTTTTTTATTATTTTAAAAATAAATTGAAAGATTCATATAGAAATACTATTAATACAGCAAGAATCCCTGTTGTTTACTATATTATTCAAGATAAATATAATTATTAATTTTAACTTTTTTTTTTAAATGTTAACCAAAACCATCATTTCTTTTAAATGCAGAAAATACATACATTACGACCTAAATTTAAATTTATTAAATAAAAAACTATATCAATTTTTTCCACTAAAAAAATTTATTCCATAATTAGATTCTAAACTCTAATTCATGCAAAATTCTACTTATTTTTATATATAAAACTCGAAAGCTTGAAATTTGTGTTTTTTTAACAAGATTTTTAGTATAGATATGAGAAAAAGGGTTACAAATTTTCAGAATATTATCAAATAATTTTCAATCAAATTGTATCCTATTTATCTGTATAATATTGAGATTTCACCACACAATAAATATAAATAGATATTTTGAACATGTTAAAACATGATTTATTAAAATATACTTAATTTATATTAAAAAAACAAAATGTATTAATTCAAAAAACATCTTTCACAATTTTTTGTTATCTTGATAAAGTATAAATTTAAAATATATTAATGGTTGGTAGCATATTCAATATTCTGATTTTATACGTTAACTATAAACTTATTAAATGCTATGAAGATATCTAAAATATTAAAATAATTTTGAATTTAGACAAATTTATATTAAGACCCGAACTATATTCTAAACCTAATTCCTCATGTTACTTTACTAATAATAACTTTCCCTTTTCTGATTTTTATTGTTTTATTATAATTATATGATTTTTTTACAAATTACTTTTTTCTATTTCTCCTACTTCTTAATCTCAATTATTGACTCTTGGTTATTATAAATTTATTACTACTAAATTAAAAATCTTTAAAGATAGATATGATCGATTATAATTACATAAAAACTATGTAAGTTTTATTTGTATATAAAGATCACTTAAGTTTAAGCAAATAATTAAATCAATGTAAATTAAATGGATATTGATCTTTTCTGTAACGACACTTAAAAAACCAATTATATCAACCTTTTTATTCAAAGGCTCCTTTAGTTCAATAACTATTTTTTTAACGTTTACTTAAGTCAAAAAAGATTGGTTAATTCCTTTCATATATTCATTCAATTAATTAATTATAAATATGTAAATAAAAGATACTTTTATGTCTTATAGTTTATTTGCTTCTTAATGATTATACCGATCCAATTTATATTTTGATACTACGATTCAAGCCATTTTGTCAAAAAATCTATGATTGCTTTTTAATCCTGTACGATATACAAGTTAACAAATTATTTCCTTCCAAAATTTTTTATTAATATTTAAACTTCCCATTTCTCTGTTCCCTCTACTTTATTATTCATAAAATTCTTATGATACAGGTTTGTTAATTATCCAAAGTTAAAAAACTAAATTTTGGAATCTTACACAAGTCTTAACTTTTTCAAAGCATCACTAAGTTTTTGGACTAAATATTTTTCAACTTAAAATTTCTTAGAAATATTACCAAAACTTATTTTATTTGTAATAGTTTAAAAAAATTATAATATGTAATTTTAAATCCAAACATTTTTAATTCTCAAATTATTATAAAATACACTTACTGTTAGAAATTCGGTTACTTTTTTTATTGATTAACTCAGTTTAAGTAACTGAGTAAATATCTGTATGTTAACATCACAATATACAATCTTAACAGAAATTCCTTGATTAGTAGATTCCCATTCTTACATCATATTCGCATATTCTTCAAACTGATAAATGTGGTTTCTACTAATGTAAACTTTTTAGTTAATAATGTACTATTTTTACTAAGAAAATAATCTGGTAGAAGAAACGATTTGCAAATAGATCAAGATTAAATCTAAAGAGATTTACATTCAAATTGACAATTTTTGTGCTAAATAATGGAAAATTTATCAAAATTAAATTTTCTAATATTTGATGCTAGTTCATCATTGTTATATAAAGTTTTGAAAGATAAAACAAAATTTCTAATACCCAAATATCTATACAATGAGAATTGAAATTCAAAAATATTTTCTTATAAGTTTTTTTAAATATAAGTATTGCTTGTATGTAACCTATCCTTTATTCAGATCTTATTAATATGCTGTTTACTTGTATTTTTAAAATCTCATGTAATAAATGTTCTACTATATAAGGAAACGCAAATAGACCAATTAGATCATCTACCAAAAAAATTTCTTATATCAAGTTTCAAGGCAATTGTGAAAAGCAGAATTATAGTCTGCTATTATGTATTCATTAATAATTTTCGAAAAATATTAACAATTGAAACAGAAGTATATTTTTGCGAATTTTGTAGAAGAGCACATATAAAACAAAATTTAATTAGTATTATAGATTTATCAAATTTGAATCCTAAGGGTAAGTTTCTCATACTATTTGGATCACCTGTTTGAAAGGTAATTTAATTTATATTACTTGAATTCAATATTTAAAGATTTCTTTGGATCATATTGTTTTTTTACAACTATAGATTAGTCAGATTTTCCTGGTTTGAAATCTTTGTTTGTGAGTTTTAAAAATATTTTTATAAAACACTTTTTTAGTCTTTAGTGATAAATTAATTGTTGATAAACTCGTTAAGTTACTTCAATAAAACTTTCTTGACTGTGAACCGTCTACTTTATAGTTGGATCATGCTTATTATAAATATCGAAACTATTTAGGACAATTTTTATATTTTTCAACGTGATTGAAAAAAATTATAAATGGATCTTTAATTATTTTACAGAATTATACTTTAATATATAAATTAAAAATGATAATTTTATTATGGTTTGGAGGAAAGTTTTAATTAATAGTGGTGCAGAAATAGATTAATTTAATAAAATATTACAAAATTTAAAATTAAAATAATTTTTGTTTAGTAAGAATATATACAGAAGCACAACGGCATGAATTAATAATAGAAAAAAAAAGTTGTCAAATAACAAGAATCAAAGTTTTGAATCACAAGTAAACAAAAAAAATGTTCATATTAAATTTTTATTTGAAAAACTTTAATTTAAATACAAATTCTTTAATTAAAATGAAAATACAAACATAATTTAAAATTTAAGTCTACAAATAATATATCCTAGGTTTTAAAAATTAATCATTATTGTGAGTGGTTATACGGAATAAATAAAATAATTTACTGAATTTTTATGCTCAAAGTAGAAAATATTTGATAAAAATTTTTTAATATTTAAATAAAACCTTATATGGGTATTTAGCATTTAATTATTTTAATAAAATTGTTACTTTTTAAGCTATTAAAATTTTAACAGTTTTAGATGAATCATGTTAATATTAAATGTTCTTAGAGTAATAAATATAAAAGGAGATTTACAATTTTCAAACAAAATTGATTGAAACAAGTTTTAGTGTGTATAACAATACAGAGAAATAATAATTGGACTTTAAAAAAATTAAATACACTTAACAACTGCATTTCACAAAAACAACATTCAATAATAATTCCGTTGTATAGTAATTGAGTGACGATAATGTTTTGAAGATAAATTGTTCAAAATTTTATGATTTGGAATGGATGGTTGATATAAAGGAATATTTTATCATTATTAACTATAATTAAAATTTAAACTATAATATTTTATCTATTTAAAATAAACAAAATATATATCGTCAATTTTACTTTTTTTTAAAAAAAGGTTAGAATAAAGTTATTATTTAAAATTAATAAAAAATCTAAAATAAGATAATATACAGTCAACTCCCGATTTAATAAATCATGATTTGACGAAAATCCTCATTTACGAATTTATTTTCACTATTTCTATTCAAATTTAGCATCTTCACAATAATTAACGAACCCTTTTTTTACAAATTTTTTTCAACGTGCCCGTGAAAAACAATAAGAAAACACGAAAATCCTAAACCATAAAAGAAAAATTGGAAGTTGTTATGTTTCATGAAACCAATCCCACATACACTCAATCAAGTAGAGTTAAGCAGAAAATGGAAGATTCCTGTAGGAGTTATAAATTCTTTAGTGAAAAAAATAATAAAATCAAAAAGAACTACGTTATAATGACCAGAGGGTCAATTTGATTGCAAAATATTAGTCTTTTAAATATACTACGCTATAAGAGCAACATATAATAGCTTTGTTGTTATGAGATAAAGTGGACAGATAATATCAAATCGTATTATAAAAAGCTTGCATTGACAAATGCCGACAATATTGACATCTATGATTTTAAAGCTTCTTTGAATTGGCTAGAAAGATATAAGAAAGAATTTAAAATTAAATGTTCAACGATTTCGGTGAAGAAATGATCATCAACAGCCCAATTTTAGCAGAAAAATACGAAGATTTAAAAAAAATAAATAAATCAATATATGACTGATAATATATTTAATATTGATGAAACCACATTAATGTTTAAAAAACATTGTAGAAAATTCTAGTTTTGAGTCATATAGATAAAGTTTCTTGAAAATTCAGTTAAGAGAGAGTAACCATGATGTTTTGTTGCTCACGATGAGAAGAAAAGCTGACCCCTGTGTTAACGGGAAAGAGTAAAAAGTCTAGGTCGCTGAAAAACTGCCCTAAAATTAATAAAATAAGCTAAAAATCAAGCACAAAATCGTGGATGACAAAAGTATTTTCAATGAAACGGCTTTTACATGTTAATCATTTGGTGTGTAAATAAAACAAGAAAAATATTGATGATTCTCGACAATGCAACTGTTCCACAGAATATCAAATAGTTTTTCTAATGTTAAATTATACTTTCTTGTTGCTAAAACGACATCTGGTGTTCAACTACTTGATCAGTACTTCATTCGGCCATTTAAACATTTTTATGAGAGAGGCATCGTTGAACTCACAAGCCAAAGATATACATTTCTTTTTCAAAAAATTCACGAATTCAGATGCAATCCCTGTAATTGTTAAATGTTGGAATTGGGTAAATATTTATACAATAAAAAATTGATTCAAAAGAGGGTGTGATAATTTTGAAAATGCTATAAAAAGGCAAGAAATATATAAAGAGTTTGCAGAAAATAAATTAAAAAACGCTAAAGTTTGATGAGCCCTTTATTTGCAAGAATGAAGTTGAGTTCTAAAATTATATTGAAACGCAAAATTCTAAAGAATATTTGGAAAATATTGAAGAAATTGAAAAAACTATTGAAGAACCCATAATAAGAATTAATGATGCGTTAGAAAAGTTTAAAATGCTTGAAAAATATTTATGTGGAAACATTCCTGAAGCACTTGAACACTTGTATACTTGAAAGAAAAATTTGGAAAAAAGGCGCTGAGACCTATGGCCAAACAAATATTGTAGATTTTTAAATTAAAAAATTGTTTTCGGTTTACTTATACTATCATTTATCTGATTGAATGGTGTCTGGTTACAATTTTTGTTACCCCATTTTAAGGATAAAGTTTTTTTGGTAGATTGGATTCGTTAATTTCGAGTTTAATGTAATTATCCAGGAACAAACAATAAATAAATTGAAAATTTTATTATTAAAACACTATTTAGGTACTGAAATTATACCTTTATTTAATGAATTAGTGACTTATCAATCTAATTACTAATTAATAGCTTATTTTTAAAAAGTAATGTTTATAATAAATAAAAAAAGTTTAAAATTACAATGAATGAAACACAAGATATTTACAAGCAAAAGGTTATAAGGAGATTTACCTTATTGAATTAATTGATAATTTAAAAAATTTAACAAAAATCTGTTTTTTACATTGAGAAAACAAAAATAATTTAATTTTCAGAAAGATATATATTTAAATGAAAGAATCATATAAGTTAAAAATATTTTTTTTTGGGATTACATATATTATTTAGCTAAGATTTTGTTGAAATAAATAGAGATAAACCTCAAAAACTTTTATTTGTTTAATTTTTACTTATTGATAAAACAAATAGTAGCATGTTGCTTAACTAACAGAATTATTAACAAAAACATTTTTAAAAATCATATCTGAAATATAGTAAAATTAATTGTTTTTACCATAGAATTTCAAAATATATTGTTTAAAGAAATTTTAGGTTGAATATTTTATGGATACTAAATTAATATCAATATTGACATAATCTTTTGAAATCACATCATAAATTTTTAAAAATCTATTATCTGAATTCTTTAGCTGAATAATAACAAATTGATTTTCAAAAAGCAAATCCTTATTTAATACAATGCCAACATCTAAAAACATCACTTAAAATATGAATGGATTTAAAAATTGTCTTAAATAGTTTAAAGATTATATTTTTTCCATTATGTAATCATCTATAAATCTTTTCTAATAGTATTAAACATGCAAAGAGAATAAAAATATCATGATGGGACCTATAATTATAGCCAAATCAAATAAAATATACTTGATACTGAAAAATATCAACATCAATAGTTTTTTAAGCTAAATATCGAACTACCATCTTATTCAATTAAAATAAAAATATCTGATTTCAATAATATATTATATTAATTATGCTTCAAAATGTTTTTTTATAATTTAATAATTCATCAATAATTGTTATCAATAAAACTTATAAAATTTAAATCTAATATAATTGTTTCCGTTTAATTGGAATAAAACATCTAGTAATAAAAGAACTTTTTAGTAAAATCTACATTTAATTTTATGATTTATTGGTTTTTGTAAATATTTATCAACTTTTTTTTATACATCAACAGCTCATAGAAAATCACATCCTTCAAGAAATATAAATTAAACAAATATGTAAGCATTTCTTGTAAGTATTTATAAAAAAATATTATTGAATAAAATTTATATAAAACATGAGTAAATGTTTTATAGAGATAACTAAAATACAAAAATTAGAGATGAGGATGTGGTTAGAAACAGTTTAATAATTGTAACTAAATTAAGTTATAAGTTTTGATTACTATTAAATGAAATTTTATTTAAAAGAAATTTTTAATCTATTTTGCAACTATAAACATATCAAATCCTTATTTGAATTTTCCATCAGTAGAATCAACCTTTTTTGTAAAAATTATTGATTAAATCATTAGGAACATTTATATTGAGAATTTCGACGACTTTAAAAGGCTTTTAAATATATTTTGCATTTTCAATGACAAAAAAACATTAAAAGTAAAAAGGAATTTCTTACAGAATAAATAACGATAATCTTCAATTTACTGAATAAAACAGGATAAATTTAATATTTTTTTAATTGAATGTGAATATTGAACTTTCAAAAATATACCATTTATTAAGAAATACAAAATTGTATTATAAGTTGATTGTGTGATTTATCAATAAATTTATCTTTTTTATGTGAATATAGCTGTGGTAAGGTAGATACTTAGTTTAATCAGTTTCTATTTAAATTTCTAGTTATGATTGAAATAAATAATATATCACCATAATTAAAACTTAACTAACGATTGTACGTAAAAAATATATAATTATTAATTAAACGATTATTTGAAATATAATATTTTAAAATATACGTAATTAACATTCATTTAAAACTATTTTCTGAATTACATATAGGCCTAAACGATATGAATGTATAAATTAAATCAACTTTAAATATTAAAAAATTTATAAATACAAAATTAATACTATTTGATATTAATGATTTATATAATATATTTTAAAATCGTAAAATAATTATTTTACGGTATAAATAATTTTTTTACCTGTTAATATAATTATAATTGAAAATGGTTTTATTTATAAATCAACAAATTATAGATATTTCATAGGTTTCTTATCATCCTTCTATGTGTATTTGTTATAAAATGATAATTATAGTATTTTATTTCATTATAAAGTAACAATGAAATAAAATACTGATTAAATAAATAAGAAAATTAAATAATAATAATAAATGTATCTATTTCTCAATAATTTTAGAAGATTTTATGTGAGAATTACTATTTCCGCTAAACACTAATAATTTTTAGATAAGCACTACAGATTGTGATTAGACAAATTTTTATGATTAATTAATGAAACTTTTTTATTTGTATATAGATGTAAAAAAATTTTCTCGTAGTTATTTTCAAGTATATTGTTGGTAAGAAACAATTCAATAATAAATATGTTAATTAAGATAAAAAATAAAAACCAACATTTAGATTGCATATTTTTCTTCTATATTTTTATATATAAGAGCAAAACTATAAAAAAAGCTTTTTGTTGGATTAAGAAGAATTAATCGAATTCTCTAATATTTAATTAATAATGTTATTTTTTATCAAAATATACAAAATCAAAACTAAATCAATTACATGTAATAAACTATTTTTTATAAAACTGTTATAATTTAGAAGTTTTATATTTTTTTTCAACAATTTATAAAATATATTTTTCAATTATGAAGGTTTATTCATTATATAATTTAATGATATCAAATTTAATTAAAAATAAAATCCTTGAAACCGAATAATGCTAAATTTTTGTTATTTTCTGAAATTTCAATAAATCTACCAAACTAGATCTCGTTATAAATCTATTGAATATTAACATTAAAATATGTTCTTATACTATTTAACTTGAACTTTGAAAAATTCAATGTATAAAATACCAGTATTAAACCAAAAGCCAATATTTATTCTCAACGAGTTAAATGACATCTATACCAAGAAATATTAAAGTTATCTATAATATTTTATTTCCAAACATTCAATAAAACAGTGTGCTTTGATTAAATTACTCGGACGATACAATAAATTAAAAATTTAATTTTAAACTATTATTTATTAAGAAGGCGTATACACTTAATAGTCTTTTAAAAGTCTAAATTGATATCATAATAATCATTTTGAAAACTATATATAATTAAGTTCTGACTTTAAGCATTCTATTTATAGTTTAGCTAGAATAATTATTTACTTCCAAACATAATTCCAGCTAACCCAATTCAAATTTTATTAAGTATTTAAAACTTTTGTTTGTTTACATATTGCATTTCGAAAACTACACAGACTTTTCTGAATCTAGATAATTGATTTTCGCTTTCTACTCTAGGAATTAAAAGTATTCACATTGCAAATTTCTCATATATAGAATTAATTGGAAAAATTGGTTTGCTAAAATTATTATAACTATTCACAGATAATTTCACCTCGTAATCCATTCAAGTGTTAAAATGTTAATTTTAAAAAGATCTAATACCAAAAGGTTTCAGATCTGGACTATTAATTTTTAGTATTATTTTTTATATATACCAATCAAATGATTTAGATCCAGTTCTTTTTTATTAAGTTGTATTTTTTCAAATATATCTCAAAAATCTATTTCATCTTTAAAGTTTCATTAATAAATTTTCATAACTACATAGAAAACATTTGCAAGCTTTTTTTTTATTCAAAAAATTGAATTATATAGTATTTTATTCTGAAATTTTGTGCTGCAAACATATACTAAAATGAAGCAAATATATGTATTTATGTATATCAAACGACCATTACTATATAAACTAAAGCATATTACTATTCTTTTCAGTTTTTCAATATACTATCTTATTATCATAAGATCCAGTTTTAAAAAAGAACCTATAAGGTGCCAATGAGCCATCTGTATTTGTAGAGCTATCATAGAGAAATAAGTTTTGAATATTATATGAATCATTTTTAATATTTTTGTCTTATAACAGTATGTCCTTAAACTAATATGAGAATTTTAGGTAATAGCAATTCAGGAATAATTAAAATTATCGCTTTTAATAATTTTTATAATTTCTATTGTTAAGTTAACCATTACATGATAAAATTTAAACTGAAATTAGCCGATAAACATTTATTATTTCTGTTTAAGAATACAAGAATGTCTTCTAAGTTAAAAATAGCTATAAAAAGTTAATTGAAGTTATTTTATTTTAGATCTTACGATAAACCATTTAGAATTTATTTTTAAAAATTTATTTGAATACTTTTTTAAAATAGTTATCTAAAAGGTTTTAAGTAAAAACTTAATAAAAAAATCCCATAAAAACATTCATTCATTCTTTTAACCTTAACATATCATCAAAAAATATATTTTTTTGCCTTTTTCAATAAAATATTTCTACAAAAATTGTATTAAGAACTCCGTTTTAGATTCCCTTTATTTTCGCATAGAATATTTTGAACTTGAACAAAATCCTTCAATCTATACTGAATGAATTTTTGGTATGAATGGGTCTACAAAATGCTAATGATTATTATTTTTTTCGTGAGATAAATTTGAAAAATTACATATTGCTGTTTAGTATGCGCTGCATTCATCTGTTATTATTAGACTTCCTGGTAAAACATGTGAAATAATTATTGACGTTATTATATTAAAATTTCTGTTTTTCACTGGAATCAAAAAGAAGTTTTTGATTTCTCTTTCAATGTCATAAAAACCAACCATGTTCAAGTAAAGTTCCGC
>CAKKLC010005550.1:52976-71963 GCA_918559645.1 Ceratonova shasta | reverse complement strand
TTTATTTAGGGTTTGTATCTTTAAATAATCAATATATATATATATATATATATTGATTTTTGGTTGAATATGTTTCTTACAAATTTAGGACTATCTTGTGTTTATTCGCATAAATTAAAAAATAGATAAAATACAAAACTTTTTAGATCTGTGAAAAAAATACTTCTAAACCTATCAGTGAAAAAAATAATACTTGAAAAATTTTAAATGCAAAATTAATACTTCATTCATTATCACTAAAAAATAATATTTCCAAGTATTATTTTTTCACTTATGCAACTTTCAAATATAATATAATTTCCTAATTTTGATGATTAAAAAATAATTAGTTTTGTTTTTACTTATTTAAAAGTATTTTATTTATATCTAATTTATTAAATATTAAGAACTAATAAAATTAACAATTTTCGAATAAATTTCCATTCAATTACAAAACCAATAAATAAGCTAAATCATTCTAACTATAATTTTATATTATTAGTTCAACATGCTCCTTATATGTTCTATAATTCTCATTATTCATTAATAATCACTGAATTTCGAATTCATAGCTGATATCTTAGAGCAGAATTCCCAACCTTTTTGTACTCTTGAGCACATTCTAAAATATCGGTAGGGTTAGGGGCACCACCTATTCCAAATCAACAATTTCCTTCCATAACTTGTCATTTTCCCATATTTTTATTTTCTTATTTTCTTATAGTCATAATGTATTAATAAATAATAAACAAAAATGTTTCAAAATAATAAAATTATTTGGCATTTTTTCCAAATTGCATACACAGAAATGTAGTTACAAAACGTAAAGAAAGTAAACAAAACACACAAATATAAAGAAAACATTTATTTAAAAAATATAATAAAGTCAATGTGACCTTTGGCATTGCATGTCATTGACCAGAGCTTCATAATTAGGTGTCTATGACGATAATCCTGTTGAAGACAATCATAAAGATGCTTATTGGTTAGTCGAGATTTTTATCTTGATTTTTGTAAGTCCATGTTTGAAAACAATTATTTAATTAAATATTTCGAACCTAAAAATGATTTAATTAAATATGCCACTTTTTTCAACAATTGGGAAATTTTCTCTATCCCCTGTATTCCAAAAGTCCTCTGACATTTAGAATTTTAACAAAATAACATTCTAAAGGTCCGTAATTTCTAACTCCATTTCTTCTGTCTTACCTTAAACGAACTCTACAATACATGCGGATATTTCCATAACATTTATTTGGAAAGTAAATGATTAATAAAGATGGAAATTATTAGCTTAATATGTTTAAACTGCAAAATTCTCTCTTTAAGTGATTTTTTAACTCTTAGAAGATGCTTAATATATAATTTCCCATTTAATTCATTGCCACATAGCATTTTCTTTGTATGCTGAAAATTCACTAGAGAATTGATCTGCAGATGTGATAACAACAAATATATAATTGATCTTTAAATGACTTTATAGAGCTTATCATTTCAGCTATACTTTTGTCTTCACCCAGCAACTCAAAATTTTAAGAATTCAATTTTTCCATGATGTCTGTAAGAAATCCCAAATCAATCAGCCAGCCAGATTCAGCTAGTTCATCATAATTTTCCTTCTTTCTATCGTTCATAAATGTTTTTATTTCTTCAACTAATATTACAAATCTTGTAATAACCTTTCATTTACTGAGCCAACTTACTTAATTATGTAGAATAAGATCATGTTCTTTATCTTTAGTATCTCCTAACAGGGCCTTGAAAACTCCATGTTGCAAAGGAGCTGCTCGCGTATAATTGATTATTTTTGTAACTATTTTCATGATGTGTTTAAATGGCAAAATTTGTCAACACAGAGCTTTCTGGTGGATAATACAATTGTAGAATATAAAGTTTTAAAATGAATCATCCTTAATGCAGAGGGCAATAAATCCTTTGTTTTTACCAACATTGCTGGCACTCAATTCGTGGTTATTGCAGAAAACTTGTGTGAAGGCTTATTTATTGACTTTGCGTATGTTATGAATGTATTATAAATATCTTCACCCGTTGTCTGTTCTTTCATAGGTAATATTTGTAACAAATCTTCTTTTACTGTGAAGTTACTTAACACTATTCCACCATAACTGCTAACGGACGGTGTCTAATATATCTGTTGACTCGTCAAATTTTAGCGAGAACCAATCACATTTTTTCAAGTCAGTTTTTAACTGAGTTCTTGTCTATTGAAATTGCATGTATTCTTCTTGTGGCTGTGTTATTTGACAACTGTAAGTCTTGTATTGCTGAGACAATCTCACGTTTGTTAGAAAATTTATCAAATAAACAATTGTCACTAGTCAAAAATAGTTCCTTAAACAACTCACTATCAATGAAAGGTTTCTTCTTTTTTGCGAGCATGTGAGATATTTTGAAAGAAGCAATATTGGCATTTTTAGAATTTTCCACTTATCTAGTGAAAAAAAGTCTATTGTGCTGTTAGACTTGATTTTCGATTACAAATTTTTTTTTCTTACTTAAGATTAAAGAGGATAGTACACATTAAAAGTGTCATGATTCATCTGAAAGTGTCGTTCAACGTTATGTTTTTCGGCACTGCAATACTACTCGCACAAAACAAACAAAAGCTATTATTTTTCAAATTAACAAAACAATATTATTCCTCCCAGTCAATGTTAAAATTATAGGTTCGTTGTCTTTTACTTGGCCACTCATTCTAAGCTAAAATAAATAATAAAAAAAATAATAATTGAACTCAAATATAATATTAATGTTATAGAGCAAGTCTGTTCTGCATTATATGCAAAAATATATTGTAACAAGAACTATAACTATCTCCTCAATAATCCTAGTTTATTAATAGATCATCGCTAATGAATACAATAAATTACGCACCTCGCTTTAAGCCTGTTAATTTATTTTTATAGAAAACTCCTAATTCGTGTTTCGTCTGACAAACATGTCTCTTATATAAATGTCGCGACCCAATCAGGGCAGCAATCACAATGACAAGAAAGCGGTTCCGGCGGGGAATGCTTTTCGCACATCAAACCTTGTACACGCGAACCCCTTAAGTGACCCGAAGATTTCCGAATAAATCAGAGTTTTGTTTAATCTTATTTGGCGCATTCGGCGTTTATCGGGTCAGTTCGTGGCGTTCGTTCACTTCGGGTTTTCTGCGTGTACCAGGGATGACATACAAATGGCACTAGCTTTTCCAGGCTAGCAAAATTATTGCAGTCTGGCTCGCCGCTAGACAAGTTGGGACAAGTATCGAACATTTTTAATAAACATAGGCAGTAAAAAAAAATAAAAACTAACAAATGAATAAAAATAAATCTTATTATAAAATAATGTTTATGACCAAAATTCTAACTCTGTCGAATAATGAGAGGCGACACAGGGTTGGAAATTTCTGTCTTAGAGGATCATTTCTAACCATAAATTCACTTTTTTTTAAATTTTAGGTTATTATTTTCATCTTAAAAATGTTTTTTCTATTGATTTAAAATACCATTAAGAAACTATTAGTTTTTGTAAAATTTCCAAAGTTCTCCAGATTTTCATTCATTCATTTTTAGATCCATTTATCAATTACTTTAATTTTACATTTTAAAATCATACAAAGTTCATTAATGTTTCTCCTATTATTTATTTCCATGGATATAATTTTTCAATTGTATTAATGTTTCTATATTTCTTTTTATATTTCTTTGAGATTTATATGATTCACTTGGAAGTATTTGTAATTAATTGAATTATGAACTATGATATTATATTTCGCTTTTTACAAAAGTACATTAATGACTTGATATGTATAAAAATAAGATTAAATCTATAAATTTTAAAATTCTATGAATAATTGTTATTAATATGAACAATAATCTTGTTCGCTTATTACATATACTTATTATAAAAAGTTTACAAAATACTTTTTAATTTATTCTTTATTGCCCTTTTTCATTTATTATGGTTAAATTTATGGTTAAAATCAATGCAAAACTAATATTTTTAGATTTAACTTAAAATGATTTATACAAAGAAATCGGTTAATTGCATACCTGATAAACGCATGAATTGGATAAATGCATGCATTTTCAAAGTTCCAAAACATGTTCTCTATGGGATTAGTTAGATCCATCGGTTAACTGCATACCTTATAAACGCATAAATTGGATAAATGGATGCATTTTAAAAGTTCCAAAACATGTTCTCTATGGGATTAGTTAGATCCACCGGTTAATCGTATACCGGATAATCGCATAAATTAGATAGATGCATGCAGTTTCAAAGTTTCAAAACATGTTCTCTATGGGATTAGTTAGATCCACCGGTTAATCGTATATTGGATAATCGCATAAATCGGATAAATGCATGCATTTTCAAAGTTCCAAAACATGTTCTCTATGGGAATATATAGATCCACCAGTTAATCGTATACCGGATAATCGCATAAATTGGATAAATGCATGCATTTTCAAAGTTCCAAAACATGTTCTCTATGGAAATAGTTAGATCCACCATTTATTTGTGTATCGGATAATCGCAAATATCGGATAAATGCATGCATTTTAAAAGTTCCAAAACATGTTCTTTATGGGAATAGTTAGATCCACCAGTTAATCGTACACCGGATAATCGCATAAATTGGATAAATGCATGCATTTTCAAAGTTCCAAAACATGTTCTCTATGGAAATAGTTAGATCCACCATTTATTTGTGTATCGGATAATCGCAAATATCGGATAAATGCATGCATTTTCAAAGTTCCAAAACATGTTCTCTATGGAAATAGTTAGATCCACCAGATAATCGTACACCGGATAATCGCATAAATCGGATAAATGCATGCATTTTCAAAGTCACAAAACATTTTCTCCATGTGAATAGTTAGATCCATCATTTAATCGTATACCGGATAATCCCATAAATTGGATAATTGAATGTAAATCATATGTCTGGAACCATAAATGCAACATTTAATTTCACATTTCTTGAGTTTATGAAAACAGTTTTAATATCCTCAATAAATGTAAAGTGTTAATTTGTTTGGTTTATCTGATTTGCAAACAAATACAGAAATGTAGTCGACGTTGAAATACTAACTTTTTTATTAAAGTTGGCAAAATATTTACTTCGTGAAATTGTGAACAAGAATTGATGTTTATAGAGTGAAGTTATGCAAGATAAATTCAACTTATTAAGAAATTTTAAAATTAACAATATTGATTGTAAACGCAATTATAAAATATCTGAGAAATCAATATAAAAAGAAAGATTTAAGTTTAACGCAAAAAATAATTGTTATTTAAGAAGTAGATAAAAGATACAACAGTAAGAAATTGATGGAAATACCGTTTTTTCTAAATCACAAATTTTGCTAATTTGTTACCAATAAGGATAAATTAATAGCAGTACATCAATCGAAGACTAATCACACAAACAAAAGAGCAAGAGAGTTTGCATGAAGATGTTTATAAAGCGCTTCTGAAGGAGTACAGACAAGAATGTGCAGAAGATGTCTGTAAAGGATATCCCATGTTGTAGGAGAAAGCAAAGACTCTGGAAATACGCTTGCTGTTGACTACTTAAATGCATCATTTAGGGACATACAACGCTAGAGTCAGCTTGTCGCCATAGTGTTTAAACAGAAGCTTGGCATAAAACAAGCAATTGTTTCTATGGCAACTTACACATTTGCTAACAAAAGTATGGCCTGATATGCAGGTCAAATACAGAGAGATGGATATTTATAACTTTGATGAAACAGGATTATATTTTAGAGCGCTTACTAACGGCACCATAACATTAAAGGTGAAAAGCTGTTTAAGGTAAGAAAGGCAAGGAACGACTCGCTGTTATACTGACAACAAACATAGACGGTGTAAACAAACGTAAATTACTTGTTATAAGACTTTCAGCAAATCCACGTTGCATGAAGCATGTAAAATCTTTACCGACAACTTACAAAACAAATAAAATTGCATGGATGATTATTGCGTTATTTGAAGATTGGATCAAGGAGTTTGATATAGCGATGCAATTAAAGCATCGTAAAGTTTGTCTGTTATTAAAAAACTGTGATGAGCATAATATCAGTGTTAAGCTTCATGCTGTCAAGCTAGTGTTTTTATTATCAAATATTACTTCTTCAATACAACCACTTGATCAAGATATCATCAGAAACCTGAATCATCATTATCGGAAACAACTTTTACAAAAACTTTTGTCAAAATTGACGCGGATATTGGCAAAGTCAAAAGATTTCTTACCAAAGGGATTACGATCTTAGATGCAATTCAGTACGTTAATGGAGCATAGAGAGTAGTGACTGATAACACAATCCAGAACTAAATTTTCAGCAGGCTATCACTGCATGTGTGCTACAAACATTTTTAGAGACTCTCACCAGACGAAGTTCTATTTTCAATCTTTATTACTACGGAGAAGTACACAGCGTATGTGCCGTTAGACGAAGACGTACCGATTAAGAGCGATCAAAGAGATGACGAAATTGGTAAAGACCTTGTCAAACGGTCTTACTCTGATACGAAGGAAAATAAAGACGACTGAAGTGATCACGATATCATCCCTCCCTGTCTACTAAGCAATTATTTGATACATTCGGGATTTTATAATCAAGAATGACATTCCTTGTTGTAGACCAAAATCCTTTACTTTTTATTGAAAAGCAACTAACGGAGGCTAGCAATTTAATAGTTCACCAACAAACAATTGAAAGTTTATGGCCAAAAAATAATTTACATCTTTGTTGCTTGCGTTTAATTTGGCCAATTAATCATTTTAATTCGTTTTTAGCTCTTTTTGTACATTTCAATATTGATTTAGCGTCATTTTTCAATATTGTTTTAATACTGATACTCGAGATAAAACATGAAAACAAGTCTTTTTTTATTTTTGTTTGTCTTTTGGCCATTGGATAGTGGCATATAAAGTGCTGGTCCTTAGGTTATGCAATTAACGGATTTCGTCTGCACCATCCAAATTAGTAACCAGCATTGTCTTATTGCAAAATAGTAGAATAATGTTTAACAAAACTCAACAATCTTTGATTATTGACTCTTTATAAACTAATTATTAGTTTTCTATTGAACTGTTTTGTAAAGTATAAATAAACTTGCAATTAGGTTTTTAATCTTCTTCTTATATATTGTATATTAAGGTCTTGTTCTATATTAAAAAAATAACATTTTTTTAAAATTAATATTTTATACATTATTAAAATAAATAAAAAATACTTTCTTCCATTTTAAACTAAAATATGAATACTATAAATCATTTTGAAAAATGATGTTTAATAATTATTGATGAGTACATAAAATACAATTAGAAAGTTAAATTAGGTACTTTATAAACAAAAAGAAGAAAAGTATAAGTTACTTTTCATAAAAAAAACATTCAGTATTTTGTTGGTGATTTTTTTAAATCTAGCTTTCGGAAGATACTTTACAATATACAGTAATGAATTCAGGTCAACAATAATATCATTAAGAATCTTCAAACCTCGAGTACATTGAATCCCTAATGATTAGATAGGCTTAGGTTTATTTGATGTTTCTATTATCTTTGTTTTTTTGCGTATCGAAGATTCAAGCTGTTGTCCTACGTCTTTATTTATATCCTCATATATCTAGTCAAATTTAATCGCTATATCTTTTTTTAATTTGAAAAATATCTTTATAATCTTGTTTAGTTATAAATAAGGATTTTGTAACAACTTTAAGAAAAACAAAAAAAAGTTCATCGCTGACTTGTTGTTTTATAAAACTGTCAATAAATTTCTAGATTATATTTTGTCTTAATTTTTGAATACTATTAAGTACTTAATTCCATTTACGACTGCAATTAATCAGGAAAATCATTATCTACTCTATAGAATTGTGAATTTGATCTGAAAATGTCTATACAAGTATTCATAATAATTATTTTTAAGGTTCTTATTTATACCCTGATCAATCATTTTATAAATCAGATTCTTGGTACATAAAACACAATTTACGATGATTTTCTTTATAGACTCTATGAAACTTCTTAAATCGCTATTTAAATAATACCTTCGTTATCCATGTATTATTAACTTTGTATAAACGGGTAAATACGTAAAATATTTAATGTAACTAAGCTTTGTAAAAAAATATCTAATAATTGATTGCGATTTTTTTGTTCCGTTTTAAGTTTTAAACAACAATTTAATAAATTTTTGATTGATTTCTTATTCATGGACAGCTTATTACCCATCCTGAACTACCATCCGTTAAGAAGAGATTATACACATTGTTAATCAAATTGATACATATCCACATCCTGTTTATAACATTAATGCCCGTCAAACAAATATTTTAAAATTATCAGGTACCATTGAATCTTTATTACATTATTTGTCATATTGTCTCTCAAATAATATATCAACACACTTACTTTACTGTTTTTGGATCTAATTAAACAAATTAGGTTGTCAATAAATTTCTTATTTTATATAAAATTAATTTCTTTTATCATAAAAGATAATATCTTTTGAGAAACTATTTTGTTCTTATTTACTATTCATCCATAAATTGTGTTTAAATATGTTTATATTAACTTTCTCTAGATATTTATTGAGTAGGATTAAAATTCGATTTATTTTATTTTTGATTAATTATCATTATTGATCAAAATCCATGAAAATTGATATTTATATGAAAAAATATGAGCCATTTCTTTTTTTTTATTTATTGTTTTTCCGATATTTATAATTGCATTTACACAAAAATTTTTAGTTTTGGAATATTCTCTGTATAAAAGTTGAATATTTTTGTAAGGCAACATTTTTAATTAATTTAGTTACCTGTTAATTCAAAAAGTTTGTTTACAAAGTCACTATAAAGTTTTTCTCTTAGTTTTGTATTACAAAAATTTAATTCAATTAGTGAAAAAATAAAATATTTGTGTTAAGGTAAAAAGCAAATATAATTAACAAGTGATATTTATGGGGTGTTGTATCTATTTTTAACACGAATTATGCAGGGCTTCAAAGTTTCACACAATAGAAGCCGATCTCACGCTCTCACACTAACATAAAATCTCACACAATATATTTTTGCTATAATTATTTTTTATGTTACGTTTTTTTTGCCGATTCTTGTTTTTCTGTGTAATTATTGGACACGATACGCAGACACAACAACTGTACTTTTTAATATATAGTCATATCGTACTCGTTCCCGTTCGATACTTAACTTAATCGTCCAAATAACCATATATATATATGCTGTAATGGATATGGTTTTCTTTTGAGCGCGATATTATGAGTTATCAATAATTAGAATGATTAATATATATTTTTATTTTTAAAAAATATAGAAGAGAAAATCGGCAAAACGTCATGACTACGACCCTTTCTCATTAGATGACGATTGCAAATAACCGGTGGCTACAGCAAATGTTTTTCTGGTGCTGTTATATATAAAATTTCCTTCATGAAACTTTTACTAACAAATGGTGGTATTTAGTGCAAGGATCTGTACAGTGAAATTCTTAAATTACTGTTTGTAATGTAGATTGAAGTAGCGCCCACCATTTTTTGCCTCCTATTAAACGTTGTTTTGAATCTTTAAGTTTTACTAATAATTTGATAATTTAAAAGAGCAATTTCTCCATAATGTCATTTGCTATGTCATAGCCAAGCTCAAATTTAAGGTCAGCCTTAGAGTACAAATCTTGGAGATCAAAGGTAAAAATTACCACTGCATCATCCTAGAAACTTACCTTTGTCTCTTGCTGATCATTTACGTCAGTTGTTCAAGGATGTGTTTCCGGACTCCGATATTGAAAAGGCATATTCATCTGGAATATAAAGAGTACCTTCATTCTTAATGGTGCACTTTAAGAATATTTTCTGCAAGACTATATTCAGAAAATTCAATCACTTCCCTTCGTGGTTGACACGGATGGGACAAACGACATAGGACTGAGAAAATGAATCCTATAAACATAAAAATATTTTATTTCATCAAGGTTTTAATCAAAGATTTGTTGACAAATGTGTCACAACTGATAAACTGTATGCAACAACTTAAAAAAATTTTGCTGCAAATAACTGTGTTCATAGACATTAATATACCTTGGAAGAATCGCATTGAATTATCTCTTAATAATCCAAGCGTCGAAATGGCTACTCGCAATTCTATTAGCAGCAAAGCATTGAAGAAAACAGTGGTCTTAATGTCCATGGTTGCCCATATCATATCGTACACAATGACTTTCACCATGATAGCAAGGCACTCACAAAGGTAACTAAATTTGAGGCGCATATACTATGTGTTGTTTTGTATTATTGGTTTGACAAGAGCATAAAAAGGAAGGTTAATCTGGAGGAGTATTGTAAGTTCTGTGATACCTCTTACAAGGAGATTCTGAAGCACGTAATAACATGATGGTTGAGCTTTCAAATTGCCATTCAGAGAATACTGCAGTTATCGGCTCTACTGACTTCTTACTATGAATCGGAACATGACAGTCAAGTACTTTTTAAGAGATTTCAGAGAATCTTTAATAATCCTTTCACTGAAGCTTATCTAATCTTCTTTTACTCCTCTTTACTTGTTTTCATTAATCACATTCAACTGATGTAAAGAGAAGATTCATCTATATATTTGATACACAATAAGATTCTAAAATTTCTAATAACTTTCCTTAGGAAGTTGGTGCAGTCAGCAATTTCCTTCAGTCCATTAAGCACTTAGTGAAAGTTGAATACAAGAATGCTAAAAAGCAGTTGGATCATGGAAATCTTGTGGTTGATTTAATGATTCAATACCAGATGATAAAGATGCACTATGAATACGATATCACAGCTGCTCAAATAGATAAGTTTTACAGAGGTGTTAAGCTATTTTTCTAATCAGAAGTGAGATTTGCAATTGATTAAATACTTATAAATGATTCAGTCGTCTCACACATCATGTTTATTATTGTTTCTGACAGACTTAAGCTAAAATTTAATGACGTGCTTTACTTTGTCAAAAGATTCAATTAAATCTTGTCATTTGATAGCCAAAAAAAAAGGAAACTTTTTTTCAGAAGTTTATCGACTTTCAAACATTGATTTATAATGAAATTCTGTACATGTATGGAATGAGGAATATGTGGAAGAGGACATGTCACATTAGGATGAACAAGTTTAGGGTTATTTGACTTCCTTAACTGAAAAGTGTAATCCACAAATCAAGATTTTAGAAGTTCTACAAAGTGGTACATATGGTGTCCACTCTACCCTAATAAATTGCTGATGCTGTAGGTGTGGATTCAATGGTTGCCTATCAACAAAACCAGCTCTAAGAACAGACTTAAACCTGAATGCACACTGATCTCTATTATGACAGTTAGGTAAGTTCTACCTGAATCTACAACAAAGTGATACAGTTTTGAACCAACAGTGAAAGTTGTAAACATGAGCAAACATGTAACTTGGGAATACAACAAAGAGCACTGTGTACAAAAAGTATAAAAATATAGAGATTTTTTTATACCTTTGTGACTTACTGTTCTATTTCTTATACTGATTAGTACAAATAAACTAATTCTGAGTAAACTAAACACTCAAAACAAGAAATCATATTAAACGTTTATTTTGGAAATACAATGTTAAATCGTGGTATAATAATTATATATTACCGTTGTAAACTTCAACAATGCAACATTACATGGATACATGCTATAAAACATACCTAGATTTTCTTCGTTTTCAGTACAACCAAAGAAACAAATTTCCTGGGACCTCTCATCCTCTAGACCAATAACGCAACCTCTCTCCCGCATTGCATACCCTAAATTACTCGTCCCTCTTACTTTATAATATCACTGGGAACCTCTCATGCTTTCAGTTCTCTCACTCATTTTAATTTATCTACCTTGAGATCACTATATTATATGATTATGTTTTTCTTTAATTTTGATAAACATTCAAATATAAATATGCAATTTCAGTATAATCTTTACATTGTGAATATGAAGGGACTCAAAATTTTCATATTTAAGAATTAAAAATGTTAAGAAATATTATTTATATTTTTTACAAAAATCAGTAATTTTTGGGTTTCTTTTTAATCTTTCTTATATTATTGCTGTATTGATTCTGATAAAAATGGTAATTTTTCGGACACATTATTTATTATATACTTATCAATCAATTTAACATAATTCATGGCATTCCAAATTTGTAATATCAATAATAGAGCTTGATAACTCTTTATCTATCGCTTCTTCCCATACTTTAGATTTTTCGTGTTTTTCATTAGATATACTCTCTTTGTGTATTTCTATAGCCTTTTTAATCATAAAATTATCATCGTTAGGTAAAACAAAATTCATACCCAGGGAATTCTGCAGTATCTTCTTCAAAGCTATATTTAAAATTGTGTTTTCGTTTTTTTCTTCCGAATCATCATTTTTTTTAAAAATCAAATAATACATGATGTAGATAATTTTTCATATGCTTGAATGCATACTAAAATACATTCTTAGAGATTACTATTTTATTGAACGTTCAGAAAATTTTCATCTAAGTTATCTTAACAAAACAAAAACCTTTTTAGAAATAAAATGCTTTTAGTAATCTTTAAATACTTAAATGACACCCATATTTAATGGTTGAGTATGGCTTGTGGTATTTTTCGGTAAAAATAATAATTTAATATTCGAAAATGATTCCAAAGTACAATATACAGGTGCATTATCCAATATTAATAATATTTTTTTAGATTTTATTTTCAAATCTTCATTTAATTTACAGAGCCAATTTTCAAAAATTAATCTTGTCATCCAAGCTTTATTGTTGTTTCTAAAAGTAATATTAAGATTTTATTTTCAAATCTTCATTTAATTCACAGAGCCAATTTTCAAAAATTAATCTTGTCATCCTAGCTTTATTGTTGCGTTTATAAGTTATATTAAGATTTTATTTTCAAATCTTCATTTAATTCACAGAGCCAATTTTCAAAAATTAATCTTGTCATCCCAGCTTTATCGTTGCGTTTATAAGTGATATTAAGATTTTATTTTCATTTCTTCATTAAATTCACAGAGACAATTTTCAAAAATTAATCTTGTCATCCAAGCTTTATTGTTGTTTCTAAAAGTGATAATAAGATTTTATATTTTTAAAGGATCTTGGTTTTTTAGATTTACCAATTATTATTAAGTTCTTATTTCCCCTGCATCGTTTCAAGAAAATTAACAAAGTAATTCTATCTTTTAAAAATTTTCCGCTTTATCTATCTTCTTTTGTATAAACACATGATTTCTGGTATAAATTCTTAATTCAGAGACTTGTTTCATCACAATTATATATTTCATATATACTGTACGAATTTATTAGGTTTCTATTTTCACTCAAGAAAATTCTACAATCGAATTTAAATCTACGAATCCAGCTTCACTAATCAAAGTTTTGTTTGGTATTTTATGTCTTCTTATAAAAAAAGAATGTCAACTATCAGAAGCTTTTAAATCAACAACATTTAAACATTCAGAAATTTTTAGTGTTGTATTCTTTAGATCTGTTCCAGAAATCGAATATTTCATACTACTTTTTAAATAAAACCATTCATGTAAAATAGGATCGATTTCTTTCGTTATTCTCAAATTAGTTGTTCTTTTTGGAATCTGTCAAATTAAATTTCGGATTCGGAGATTATTTTGTTAACAGTTCTGAGGCTTACATTGTAAACTTCAGCAAGCTTTCTTTTTGCAATACTACTGTCACTATTTTTCATCAATATAATTTCCTTTTTATTATTATCTGTTAGCTTCCTAAATTTCTTTATATTTGATTTGTTCATTTTATAAGAAGTGACATTTTTTAAGAATTTAAAGATTATCATGTTAAGAATGATAATATAATAGATAATAAATTTTCATGTTCAAAATTACTATTCTCAGAAATTAAAGCTTTAAAAAATATCCAAAAATTATTTTCTTAACTATATTCTAAAATTTTTGTTCACTTTTTACTGTGTTCAGATGTCAATGTGTTCAAAAATTAGAGATTTTATTGTAGTAGTTAGATTCAACTAAGCCATTTAAATTTTTTTTAAACCATTGAAATGCATTAAGTTATTCAATTTATATTTTTATTAGAAATGTTACTAACCAATTCAGCCTGTACATATTTAGTAACATCAAAATAAAATATGAATTTTATAATATTAGCAATGGTCTGTGAAATTATTTTAGGTTACTAGTTTTGAAAAGTTCTCCAAAATTTAAAATGTTTAGCTTAATTATTTTCCTTTTATATGGAGGATATAAACCAAAATGTATTTAATTTAATTATTAATGAATAAATTATTTAAAACTTTAATAAATATTTATTTTGAGAATCACTATAATTCTTTTAAACTTTTAATTCAACATTTAATTATTGATCAATAAATTATTTATCAGTTTATTAAATATTTATTTATTGCAAT
Source organism: Ceratonova shasta (assembly GCA_918559645.1). NCBI lineage: Eukaryota > Metazoa > Cnidaria > Myxozoa > Bivalvulida > Ceratomyxidae > Ceratonova > Ceratonova shasta. The sequence goes on along the minus strand of CAKKLC010005550.1, from coordinate 57,512 downwards.
AAGTGCTGTAATTGTTAAAAAACTTTAATTAAATATTTAATTATTAATTAATCAATTATTTAAAACTTAAATAAATATTTATTTATTGCAATAAGTGCTATAATTGTTATAAAATTTTAATTAAACATTTAATTAAATTATTGATGAATAAATTATTTAAAGGTTTATTAAATATTTATTTATTACAATAAGTGCTGTAATTGTTATAAAATTTTAATTAAATATTTAATTTAATTATTAATTAATTATTTAAAACTTTAATAAATATTTATTTATTGCAAAAGTGCTATGATTGTTATAAAATTTTAATTCAACATTTAATTATTAATTAATCAATTATTTAAAACTTTAATAAATATTTATTTATTGCAATGAGTGCTATAATTGTTATAAAATTTTAATTGAATATTTAATTTAATTATTAATTAATTATTTAAAAGTTTAATAAATATTTATTTATTGCAATAAGTGCTATGATTGTTATAAAATTTTAGTTTTACATTGAATTATTGATCAATAAATTATTTAAAAATTTAATAAATATTTATTTATTGCAAAAGTGCTATAATTGTTATAAAATTTAATTATTAGTGAATAATATATATATTTTTTTTAATTTTATATAATTAATAGTAAATTTATTAAATAATTAATAAATAAACATTTATAACTTGAATTTTTGTTACAATATTTTAATTGAAAAATATAGTATAATGAACTTATTTATCGCAATATTTGCTGAAATTCTTAAAAAATTTTAATTTATTTATTGATAAAATATTTTTTAGAATTTTACATAATTAATTTACATGAGTTGTTTTAATTCTTATAAAATTTAATTAATAATGAATAAAAGTTTTATAATAATTTTATTAAATTAATGATAAATTACATTCAAAATTCTATAAATATTTCTTAATAATATGAATCGTTAAAATTCTTATAAAATTTCAATTTTAAAATTTATTTAAATTTTTGATCAATAAATTATATTAAAAAATATTAATTTATTACACAAGTTTTTGAAATCCCTATAAAATTTTAGTATAAAAATTTATTTAATTATTGAAGAATAATATATCGTATTTTTTTTTAATTTTAAATAAATTATTTTGAACTTTAATAAAAATCAATATTTTACAAAATTCGTTATAATTCATACATGATTTTAGTTAAAACTTTTATTTAATTATTGATTAATTTATAATCCGTCAAGTATGATTATATTTTCTTAATTTTATTGAATATTGTGAAATAAAAGATCTTTATTTTTTTTAAATTTCTCTAATTATAGAATTTTCTTAATAAAATTCTTACTCACATTTTTTATTTATATTTTGTGAACGAATGATATACGTATTTTTCAACCTAAAAATTATAATATAAAATATTAAATTGATTCAAATGAATGAAAATATGAAAATATGAAAATTCGTACCTGTTTTTAAGTAAAAAGATATTCTATAACATTAATTATGTAATTTTAAATAAATATTTATTTATTAAATTTCATAAATTTGACTTACACTCAAACTCTAATTTTAATATACTTATAAGTAATCCGAGAAAATGTCATCTAAATCAAGCCTGGAAAATCCTGATATACTTTCATGGACTAATTTATCGGTGAAAGCACCCTTTAAAAATAGCTTAAGAGATTTGTTTAAATTAAAAAAAGATACACCTAGATATAATCAAATATTAGATGAAGGTAAATCAATATGAGAGTTTTAGTTAGTGGTTATGCTGAATCCGGTAGATTGGTAGCATTGATGGGTCCTAGTGGTGCTGGGAAAACCACATTATTAAATGCTTTAAGCAATTCATTAGGATCTTCAATGGTTATTGATGGATCTATTACCTATAATGGTAAATCTCAAAATTTAAAACCAATATCTTGCTATGTACAACAAGTTGATTTATTTTATCGCAGATTTACTGTTGAAGAACATTTATATTTTCATGTACAATCTAATAAAATATAAAGATCAAACTACAACTTAAAGAAAATGAAAAAGAATCAAAACAAATAATTCAAGAATTATTAACAAATTTTAATTTACAAAAATGTTCAAAAACATTCATCGGAGATGGTATACGTGTCAATGGTATTTCTGGAGGAGAAAAAAAAAGATTAAGTCTAGCAACCGAAGTTACTACTTTATAAAATATTAGTTGTTGAAAGATCCAAAAATTATTTTTGCAGATGAACCTACATCTGGATTAGACGTTTATATGGCTGACGGAGTTGTTTCGTCTCTTAAGTTTATGGCTAATAAACAAAAGATTGTATTATGTACGATACATCAACCTTCCTCTCAGATATTTTCCAGATTTGATGAGTATTGGTCATCAATTTTTTAAGTGTAATTTTAGTATCCGAAGGCAGAACTGTCACATGCAATCCTATTAACGATGTACTAGACATATTTTTAAAGTAAATCATTTAAATGATAAAAGGGCTGGATTTACTTGTCCAGATAAATACAACCCTGCTGATTTTATTATAGAAAGAGTTTCTTATACACTAGGAGAAGAATTTGAAATAGATGAAAAGATTAATGTAACCATAATTTTACAATAAGCAAATTATAGAAACAAGACAAAAATATTATCCTCTGGATGAGAATAAACTTGTAACTACATATTAATTATTTAGAACACAGAAGGAAAATTAGAAATAGTTAAAGGAAAGTTTATGTAACATTAGTTTTATAATTTAAGGCAAAAATTAAATGCATCTACTTGGAACCAATTTAAAATGCTCTTTTATAGAGAAATTACATCTATCAAAAGAGAACCTGCATTAAGTTACGCGAAATTGATACAAGCTATAGTAAGACATTTATAAATTTAGTTTTCTGGAATGTTATCAGGCTTAATTTATTTACAACTATCTTGGAAAATTTCAAACGCTCCTAATTTTGTAGGGTCGTTATTCTTTTATACTACAACAGGAACCTTTGCAAATATATTTACCGTTGTTAATGTAATTTTTTTTAAGTTACAATAGGCTTTTGCTGCTGAAATTCCTTTATTTTCAAGGGAACATAGATCCTTGTTGTATCGAACAAGTATATACTTTATTACAAAATCATTTATTGAAGTAACACTTTTTTAATACTGAAAGTTTATTTTTACTATCATGTTTACCTTTATTTATACATCAATATCTTACTGGATGATAGGTGAATGATAAAATATTTTTGTAGGACTTAAAAGTGATCCAGTATCATTTTTTTTACTTTACTTTATAAATTGCTTATTGACTGCAACTGTTCAATCATACGGTATTTTATTTTTTTATCAATTTAGGTTATATTATAGGTACGCTAGCTCCATCAGTATCATTTGCAACAATGATAAGTGCTCCATTAGTAGTTCCTATGTTATTATTTGGAGGATTTTATATAACAAAAGAGTAATATTGGTTTACAAAAAAAGTTTGATTCCTGCTTACTTTGTATGGATCAGATATCTCTCTTGGTTTTCATACTCATTTGAGAATCTTTTATTAACTCAATTTCACAATACAACAATATGTATTTATAGTGATTACTATAGTATGTGATCTTCCGATGATGTGTCGACGAAATGAGTTAAACACAATGGTTGATGCAAGCATAATTTTGGATCAATTTGATGCAAAAATAGTAACTTTTATAATATTATCAAGACTCGATTTTGGCCTAATGTTGGAGCCTTATTTGGACTTGCTATAGGTTATAGAATGATTGCATTTTTTGCGTTGATAATAAAAACATACTTAAAAGAAAGATGATTTTTTATTATTTTGTTGATATTTAATAATAAATCAGTATTTGAATTCTTTATCCATAATTTTATTTTATATTGCTTAAACTGCCATCAATTTTATTCAGTTTTTAGGAGTCATATACAAGTATTTATTAAATACAAAAAGTTTTAAAATAGCTAATTTAATCCTTAAAAATACATACTTGAGTAAAATTATAATTTTTTTACAAATTTTTTATTGCCATATAATATTTTCTTAATTTTACTTGCAATTGTTAAATTATCATATTTCCTTTGTATTCAAACTCTCCTTAATATTTAAAAAAAAATTAATAAATAATATTAGAAAATTTACCTAAATAATTATAAAATCAAATTTTAAAAAATTTTTTTTTTAATTATATTATTTCATTAAATCAATAATATTTTAAAATAGCTTTATAGAATTTTTTTGTGATTTTCTAAAAATTCATCGGATTCACATACACAGGCTAATTTTTACTCTGATTTAAAAAAATAAAATTTAAGGTATTTTAACTGTGATAAATACAGAAACTTATGATAATTCATTTTAAATTCTCTTAAAGTGAAATTAAACTATTCTTATAAGTCAATTTTTTTCATTTTTAAAGAAAAAAGTATCCCTGTATAATTGAAACTTATAACATGTGTTTATATTGACTTTTCAGTTTCTACAAATACAAAACCATGATCAGTAAATTTTTGGTTATAAAATTTTTTTTTATAGCTTTTAATAAAATTATTTTAATTATGAATGAT
>CAKKLC010005550.1:13887-33724 GCA_918559645.1 Ceratonova shasta | reverse complement strand
TGGCACTACATACGTGTGCGAACAAACATTTTCTTGGATGAAATATCTCAAATCCAAGTATAGGACAAATTTATCGGATGAACATTTGCAATCATTGCTAATTATTGGCGTTTCAGATCTAATTCCGAGCTTTGAAGAAACTCTTCGGGAAAAATTCCAGTTCCACAATTCCCATTAAAGGATACCTGAATTTTTTTTATTGTATATTTAATAAACGTTTATATATCATTTTTGGAGCCGTAATTTATTAAAAAAAAATTCAAGCTACCTTTCTTAAAAAGATGTTTTTAACTTTAATATGTACAATGCTTGGCCCCCACTGAAATTAAATCGCCAAAATGGCCCAAGAATCAAAAAGTTTGGATACCTCTGATTTAAACAGCCTTATCAACACAATTGGAAACATTATTAAATACGCCTGCTTAAGAAAATAATTATTTTTACAAGGCACTAGTTTAATAAAAATGTGAGAACTTACACATAAAATATAACACCAAAGTGTTATTATAAAAATGTCTTTACTACACAGCTGCTTTGTTATTATAGGAGGTACCCGAAGTTTTGGTAGATCAATTGTCTTGAATCTTGTAAAACAAGTTGATTATATGGCTGATTTTGTTATTATTGGTAGTTCAAAGATAAATATCGATTCAACTATAATTGAAATAAATAAACTGGGCGAAAATGTGAGAACATTTCCAATTACTTGTGATTTGACAAAAAGTTCAGATTTATTAGAATTCTCTCAATTCATTAAGCATAAACTTAAACATGCCTACTCCCATTTATATATATTTTCTAATGCCGCAACCTTGGGGAATATCGATTACAAAGTGTTAGATAATGTCAACTTGGATGTTGCAAGTGAATATTTACAATTAAATGTCACTTCATTCATATATATTATAAGTGAAATATATAAAAATGTCGATGCAAAAAAGAAATATGCTGTAAACATTTCTTCTTTAGGTGCTCTACAACCGATAATGAATTGGTCTTACTATTGTATAGGAAAGGCCGCAAGAGAAATGTTTTTTAGATCATTGGCTTTAGAATATGAGGATATTCGTGTTTTAAATTTCGCCCCTGGACCTTTGAAAGATAGTGGAATGTTTAATTTGCTAAAAGATAAAACTGATAAAGTTTCAAAAGAACTTTACGGAAATTTTGAATCAGTAAAAAATATTATATTTATAGTACTCGAATGATATTGATAATGTTGCAAAATTCTTGATTAATTTTTTATTTGAAGATAAATTTTTATCAGGAAAGCACTATGATATTACAGAATTTGAAGAATTTAAAAGGAAAGAAAAATAATTATGATTGGTTTTAATTTATATTAAAAAAATATGAAATTAAAATACATGTTTGTTAATAATATCATTAAATTTATAAAAAAATTTATATCGGGTACCCAGTAGTTATAATTTAATAAAAAAATTGATAAATTTACATCCAGACTGCCATTATAAGTCATATTGAAGTATTTCATCTTAATTTATAGTTTTATTGCAAAAATAAAGAAATAAACCCAATAAAAGTTATTTTATTAATTTATAAGTATAAGAAAACTCGAATGTACAAAATTTTTCACTTTTATTTGAAATCCCCACCATGATATTTATTGTAATTTTATTTACTTTTTAGAATTAGTTTTCATCATTTAATTTCAGGATGAGATTCTATTTTTTATTTTCTTTAATTCTTTTTAAAATAAAAAGATTGAAATAATTATTTTTAGCTTGTTAATTAAGATTGAATGTTCTATGAATTCTTTATGTTCATAATTTACCATTTTTTTAGAAATAAGCTAAAAATAATTACTTCACACTGTATTTAATTGATCCAAATTAATAAATCATTAAAGTCACTACCTTTTAATCTTTTTTGGCCATAGTATACTTGTAGGATCAAGTGGAAAAATATTATAATTAAAATTAAAGAACTATTATTAAAATTAATAAAATATAAACTACAAAAATGCGATTATTTATATCAAAATTTTAAAAAAAACCAATTTTAAAACTCACTACTCTTTAGATGACTTCTCATTTTTTCACATGTGTCCTTGGATCTTTGCTCTGTAGAAATATTAAAGATTTGATATAATTGTTAAGAGTTTTAGGTGTTCTGAGAAGGATAATTAACTGTAAAGAATGTTTGATTAAAATGGAAGAGCTTACATATACACGTAACAGTGATAAATATGCATTTTGATGTATACGACTACATGACTTGGTAAAAAAAGTAATTATCAATAAGATCTTATTTCTTCTTTAATAATTTTAATAAGTCATTGAAAGTGTGTGTGCAGCTTTTGTAGAATTGGACAGGCTTGAACACACAAAAAGAAATTATGCGAGAGCTTTAAACTTCAAAAAAGATCAATTGCTTGTTTTACAAAAAATGAGTGTTGCAAAAACTTTTTATTAGTAAATCCAATACTAATTGGCTGTCCAGGGGTCGCATGCCACGTTGATCAAAGTGTTTTTCCTCGTAAACCATTAAACTACAGAGGCTGAGCAACATTAAATTAGTTTTGGGTCTTTGGAATAGCTGACACCTAATTCGCACCAGCAAAAATCTACTTAAAACTTGTTGATGATCGCTCAACTAGTACTCTTCTTCAAGAAATTGTAAATGTTTGTAGACACGGAACTTTTATTGCAAACGAACAATGGAGAGCTTATAATTTACTATCTAGAAATCAAAATTACATGCGTTATACAGTTAACCATACACATTATTTTTTAGATCCTATCACAGGAGCTCACAGTCAAAATATTTAGTCCTTTTGATCAAAGCCAAAATATCATATTTAAATACAAAAAGGTATTAAAAGTACAAAATTTGAAGCATACTTAAATGAGTTTTTGTTAAAATAAAAATGTCTAGAATGAAGATTTTGAATAAGTCATTAATTTAATTATAATTTAAATTATTAATTTTATTTATTATTTTTTTTCAAATTTTAATTTAGTTTTTTTGTGATAAGGTGAAATATTAATACTTGATTTAGACGGGGGAATTTTACACTAGACCCTATTTGTGTACATGTTTTAGTTTCTTTCTTCAATATAAACTACTTAAAAGTGTTATTTTTAGAAAAAATTCAGAAATACAAAAGATGTTTATATTTTAGCAACTTTATTGCTGTAAATAATCTGATTAACTTTGCTGTTTATTTTTTTAATTATTGCATTAAAAATTAAGAGAATTTAAAGTTATCAATAAATAACGTTATTGAACCCCAATATAATTTTTTTAAATTTGAAGAGATTGAAAAACTTGTATATATAGATTTTTTGCAGGAAACTTTTCTTAAGTTTATGCCCAAACCCTATTATTTCATGTGTAATTATATTTTTATCATCATAAATTCAATAACGTAATAAAATTTAAAAATGGAAGTTTTCAAACTTTTTTTGATTTATTAAATCATTTTTTATTTATAATATTTTTATTCATGTACATTTATTTAGAATTTTAAAATTAATTTTTGTGAAAAATCTAATAAAGAAAATTTTTCCTAAATATAAGATAAGAGAATCTTTCAGCTAATAAATAATTATAAATCGAATGCAAATTTTTTTATTTTTTAAAGATATCTTAAATTGGAATATTATTGCTCCAAAATTTAAAAAATATTATAATTTGAATATTAAAGTTTTAAAGGTATTTGTTCATAGTTTGAAATAATTATAACAAAATCAAAGGAAACTATATTTATGATATTTACAATAATCTATGGGAAGACTAATCTATATTTTTTTTAAAATATTAATATACAATCTTATTGGGATTCAAATTTGATAAAAATAAATTTTATTAGTTATTAATACTTTAAATTTAAAACTTAACAGCAGACATCCAATAAGAATAACTTTTCGAATTTTAATTACAAATAAATAGTTTATACTACGATTAAAGTACCTATCATTTAAAATAAATTCATAAATAATATTTTTTGGGTAAATATTAATTAGACAGCATTTTTGAAAGATAAAGTTTTTTTTGAAAAATTAAAAACCAACAAATTTATTCAAATCTTATTAACTTTATAAGTTCATTAATTCTTTTTTCATTTCGTGTTGAATATCTCCACAAAAATTCAATTAAATATCTGGAGTGTTCTTCACGTGAGATCCCTGTTTTTTTTCCTTAAAAAATATATGATTAGCGACCACAACCCCTCAATGTTTTGAGTATGAACAATTGAATCATTCAGATCAATAAATGAAATTTAGTGGTTTACTTATGCATGCTTAAATTGTGGTAATCTTTGAAAAGCTGAGTTATAAGCTCGACATTGTTCGGCTATAATTTTAGTCCTCGGAAGATAGTTTTCAGTTATTAGTCTCATTATTAATTTTCGTGTTTCTATTAGAAACTGGTACAAAAAAACTATTTCTCAAACCCCATTCGATTCATCCGATATACCATTGACCGTTTATATGCGCTCACGATTGTATTTTCGTTTGAAAAACAAACTTTCATCCATTTCAACAATTTTTGCACTGGCATTATCGTCAACTCCGACAATTAATTCCCTATTAGTTTCATAAAAATGAAACACCGCCTCACTAAATAAATCACAATAATCACTTTCAGTTTGTCTGGTTATATTTAAATCATATGATATTTACACATACTCATAATAGTTAATGTATTCACTCATTATTTTTAACATTAATTTCCCATTTAATCTACAATTTTCAAAAACTGAATCTTTTCTAAGCGTTTAGTAAGCTATGAACTGAATACAATACCAGCAATATCCATCAACATTTGATTTCCTCTTTATATAACACATCATATGATTCGAACAGATTTTGCAAGACGAGTGATTCGGCAAAAGTTTACTCGTTGCATAAAAATGTATTTATAGTGTCAAGATTTAAAAATATGCTGTCGAGATAGGTTTCATTTATTTTGAAATTTTCAATTTCTGCGAGGCCTAAAATTGATTCCTCGGGTACTATGGCTGTTTTTGAATTGCACAGCATCATTAAAATTATTTAAAAATTTTAATTTTTCAAAACACTGTTTAATTTCAAAAACGCTGTCTAATTAACATATACCTTTTTTTGAATCCCTTATTAGAAAACAAAAATTCTGGTAATGTAAGAATTTTGAAGGGAACAAAAATTTCTCTTTTTATTTTTATCTTTTTTACGAAGAAAAACTCTTACAATGAAAAAAAGAAATATTAATAGTGAAACTATTACCAAAGAAAAGCATTTGATTTTTCTATACAAATTGCCATAATAAAAATAGATGATAGCCAATATCCTTTTTCCGACGGTAAGCTTAATTTAGAAAAAGGAAAAATCAGGCACTAATTTGACTTGGGACTACGATGTAATAAGCGAAGATGTATCACAAATTTTAGGGTTTTTCGTTTTTTCCCCCCCGGAGGAAGAAAACCGAAATGGTCCTTTTTTTTATATATTATTTTTGGATTTGGGGGAAAAAAACCGATAAGGTCCCAAATTTTTAGTATTCAATTATAGCATTTTCAAATGAGGAAACTCTAATATCAAGACAGTTTACGACTTGATGATGTGATTGCTTCTGTTAAAGAATTTGAATACATGTATAATCTAAAATTGAAAAGTTATTTTTCTATGTATTTTTCATTAGTTAATGCAATAAAATCTTACTTAAAAAAATTTTCATAATTTAAAATTTCGTCCCAGCCCTTCGCCAAAATTCATACATTACTAAAATTCTTTACATTTCAAGATTATATTTATTACTAAGAAATGTATAAAAATCACTTAACAGTTTATTTTAAGATAATTTATAAATAATTGAATTGTTAGTTGTGTAATACCTACCTTTATACATATAAATGAACTGAAAATTCCTGGCATCCTTTTAATGACAACATAGTAAAAGAAAAATAGTTTGTACTTTAAAAGAATCTGAAAACCATATTTTAATTATTTTTGTTGTACCGAGTTTTATTAAATCTTAAAATATTTAATAATTCCTTTGATTATGCTATACAAGTATCCGATCTGGATTCCTATTTGGCTGTTGTTTAAAATATTATTTAATTCTTTTTAAATTTATTATATCAAATAGATGTTTCTTATAATTATCTTACAAATTATACAAATAATTAATAAAAATTTCAATATTCTAAAGTAATTTTAAAAAAACTCAAAGGGATCACAAAGAATTTAATAAAATCAAGATGAAATTACCAAATCTTGCTTTTATTGAATAAAATTATTAAGTATTATGATTGACGTAATACAAAAAAAATTAGAAAAAGGTTTTAATATAAATAATGTAGTGGAAATAAATTTTTTAACACTGAAGATCATGAAAATTTTATGAAATTATAGTAAAATAATGTTAAATAAAAACAATTTTCATTGCTTTTATAATAAATTTTTCATCGTTTGTTTCATATAAACACTACAATTACGATATTTTTTGAACCTATGTAAGTGTAAAGTTGTTTTTACAAATTAGTCATGATTAATAAATGAAATCTTCAAAATAGACTTTATTTAATGAAAAAATTATATATTACTCATTTTAATAATTTGGACTTATTTCTATAATCCATAAGTTCAAATATATTACGTTATTACAAGAAATCAACTATATTCAACCATAGTTTAATCAAATATTGTTTTAATAATTTTATTTTGGTTTTTTTAGCAAAGATTACAAAATTTCTTGAACCTTAAAATAACCTGTATAATTTAATTAAGGAAATATATAAATAAATTATAATAAGAAACCTAAAAATTGAATATTATAATAACATATATTTTAATATATAATTATTAGGGACCTAAATTCTAAAGTTTATTCACTATAGTGAATTCTTTAATTTTTAAGGTTTATGCAAGATATTTCCAACTTTTAAATTGATTTTAAATAATTTATATAAAAATGCAGTACATAATTACTTGTCTTAATAATAATTAATCTTAATTTATTATCATCTAATAATTCAGTTAAACCAATAAAGCTTACATTCCTTACTGAAGTAAATTTAAAGTATGCACTACATGAAGAATTCATAAACCACAATCCAAAACCATCTTTTACTTTTGTATATTTTTTCAATATCAAATAAGTTTTGCATATTCTACAAATCATTCAATATGCTAAAAGATTTTGCTGTTTAAAAAAAATGAGATTAGTTATTTATTCTGATTCGTTTATTTTTAAACTCGCTTAAACTCATCATAGTTTTTTTTATAATTTTTATTTTAAATTTGGCGGCAAAATATAAAAAAAACCGATAAGGTCCTTTTTTTTATATATTATTTTTGGATTAGGGGAAAAAACCGAAAAGCTTTTGCTGGGGGGAAAAAAACCGATAAGGTCCAAAAAAACTTCGCAACATGTAAAAAAAATCCAGTTTGTCCATAAAGGTGGATCTGGGTTAAAAATTACAAAGTGACATATTAGGTTAAAAATTACACATAGATTTTAAATATAAATAAAGTTAAATTAAAAAAAAAATAATAGAAAAAATGAATAACACAAAGACTGAAATAAATTATACTAAATTTAAAAAGGAATCAATATTCTACATTCAAATGTTATCTTTAAACATCCATTCTTGTAAATATTCTTCTAATATGCCATCAGCCATTCCCATCGTATTTTTCATTCTTCTTTAAAGTTTAATCCAGAGTGATTCTATATTTTGTGTATAGACACCATTCACTGGATTTCCAACATTAACTGTATAGTTAACAGTTTGTAATTCAATTTTTAAATCAAACAGACGCCTATAACTTCTCCATTCATGACTCCAAACTTTTGTATTAAGTATGCAAATTTCGACTATAATTGAAATTAATGATTCACATGATCAATCAGAAACTGGCTTAACAAATTATTTTGCAGGTTTGTAGCTAGTATCAGGAATTCCAAAGACTCATTTATCAGAATTTAATACTCTGCCAACATGATATTTTTGCTTATTTTTAAACATGCTTTCGTCCACTTGGCATACTTTATTTCTTCCACCTAATCTTACTGGATTTGCAGATAAATATTCAATGGCATCAAGTCTAAATTTTTTTGTATATTTTCTGCAATCAGCTTGCTTAATTCAATACTTTTTATTACAGTAATTTGTGGTGTATTATAAATCCATTTGCAAATTACAATGGTAGCTTTGTAAAGAGGAATTGTTAAATTCTCAAAAAACTATAAATTCTTATTCTGTTTTGGAAGAGCATGTATTTTTTGTAACATTTATAAGCTTCATTATCAACTGATCTGTTGTTTTTTGTCAATTTTAACAGATCACCACAACCACGACAATAAACATGTTTTTAAAATACCTTTTGCTCTAAAGTATTCGATTAATACTGCTGTATTGTTAAAAATATTTGTAAAAAAAATCTCATTAATTTCAGGCATGTTAATAATTAGAGGGTAAAAAATTACACATATGTATGTAATTTTTAAACAAGATCCATAAAGGTTTAAAAAACATGTTATCACATATCTAGTTTAAACTTTGAAAAGCTTTGAAAAATTTTATTGAAAGTATACGTTTTAAATGTAATATCTGAAAATATAATACAGCCATCATAAATATCATCCTTTGATATAATTTCAAAGAATGTAATTTAATTTTATTTGAATAATAATAATTTTAGTTTAAATTATGATACAGGAACTTAATTTGTATGTATGAAATTTCTATTCATATTTTTGATCATTTTCATAAAGAAGTTATTTTTGATTATATATTAAACTCTACTAATTAGGAAATGTTTTCTTTGATTATACTTAAATTTGATTTAAAAATTGCATTTCATTATAAATACAATTTATCAAAAGAAATAAAATTATTATAAAACATAACAGGAGGAAACCTCTTAATTAATCATGTTTAAATATAAATATCAAATTTTACAAAATTTTTGAAATAATGTAAAAAAAATGATTTATAAGTTTTAAAAAAGATTAAAATTACATATTATACTGTTATCCACATTATCTCAATATTCCATGAATTAAATAGCTTGTTCTAAACACTAATAATGCTAATAATAAATTTTCATTATATTTGTAGCGATAACCGTAGTTTTTTATATTATACAACCTTTTCAACCTATTTGTTATAACATCTGATTTTTTTTCAAATTTTTAAAAGCGAAAAATGATTAAATACAAATCAACTTCTCATTTAAGTATTATCTTTTTTTTTTAATTTTGAATAACACTACTATCATTTCTTATTTATAAGTACTCGCAATTCTTCTTCTAGAATCTCCTCTATTTACTAAATTATATTCAACTATCTTACAAGGTTAATAGGTCAATAAAATCTATTTTGAAAAGATTAAATTCACATTAACAAAAATTAACTCCAAAATTAACATTTTAAAAAGGTTTTTTACATTTCCTTAATATTTTTACATTTTTTTCTTAATGATTATATACATAAAATATAGAAAACTCATTTAATACTTAATTTAAATACAAACTGCTAAAATCATGAAATTTTTATTAAAAGTATTTCAAATTACAATTTATGATCTAACAAATAATTTCAACAGTATAAATTAATATTTGTGTTATTGCTTATAAATCATACATTTTTGTACTAATTCTTCTTATATTGTATTTGTAATCCTAGCCAACTCTAATAATAATTTTGTTTAAGATTTATATATAAAATTTTACAATTTTTTGTTAAAATTTCACATATATTTCAAAATCATTTAAATGTGACTAATTTTACATATTAAATTATTGTATTTATTCATCTCTTTTTTTAGTTTTAAAGATTAAAATCATAAAACTTTATTAAATAATTAATCGATTTTTAAGAATTTGAGCTCTTTAAGACTGATAAAAATTTAGTTTTTAATTTAAATTCGACAAGTAATTATTAATTTTACCATAATTTCAATCTCGAAAATATTTTTACTCAATCCGGCTGTAAACAATTTAATCCCAAAAATCAGTAAATTTATATAAAATTTTGCTTTAAATTATTTCAAAACATTTAAAAACTTATTATTTTTGAAATTGTAAATCTAAACTTATTCAAAATCAAGATGTTATATGAAAGAATAATTCTAAAGTAATCTATCGTTTCATTACAATTTTCGATTAAGAATAACCATTAAAATTTTTGAAGTGCATATCTGAAGTTGATTCAATCATGATAAGGATCTTTTTATAGATATCATTTATAAATCATCCCTTAGATCTAAATATTCACATGGTACATGTCATCATTGCGCATTTTTTTATAGATTATATTATTTTTAAAAAAAAACCAAATGTAAAAATTAAAGAATAAATATTTATAAATGTTATAAAAACATTTAATACGTTTTCTTTTTTCTATTTTATACGGCTACGAAAATTGAATAAGGAATTTATGATGCTGCTCCTGAGTAATACCTTTGTGTTCTCTTAAGAAGTCTTTTAATTTATACCACAAACCCTTAATATTTTGCGTGTGTAAGCTGGATTTTTTGCATTCACATATTTGTAGGCGTGATTTACCGTTTCATGTCCTGATTGATTGACTCTTGAAAGGACGCTACCATATGTCCTCTAATCATCTGTATAAATTGTGGAGCCAGGAAGCACATTTTTGGATATTACAGCCATAATTATATCTGTATTGCGCTTCACAACTAGGTCTATTAAGGTTTTTCGACATTTATATTTGGTAACCCGACAGGTCACCAAATAGACACGAAAAATATATGCTTTTTAAAGTTTAAAAAAACTAACCCTTAATTCAATTTGAAGAACGCTTAGAAGATCTAATCAACATGACATAAAGGGAAATTGTTGTGAAACTCATGAGCTATGATTTCATACACGAAGCAATGATGTGTCCTTGGTATAAGATCAATGGACTGGAGTGGCGTTGCATGAATTTCAATTGTGGCCACTACCAAATCTGCTATTTTATACTAAATGCCAGCTAATTAGCGGAATTTAGATTTTCCACAAAAACTATGTTTAAGATACTCTTGTATAGGTTAAACAACATTATACAAATAGATATCTTGAATTTCGTAGATTTTGTTTCGGATGCTCATACACAGAATGTTGAATCTTTGAACAATAAACTAAAAAACAAAATCAAAAACATGAATAGATTGGATCATACTAGCCGTCGTCTATTTCTCCTAGAATTTATGTTCCTTGATCTATACAAGACGTCAACGTATAAAAAAGTAATCAAAATCCTACGAATAAATTATGATTTAAAATTAATTTTCTAATAAATTTAATGTATGTTGTTTAATTTTGTATTTATTTTTCGCTCAATTTTTATAATCCCAGGTCACCAAATATACATGGCCCGGTTTTTTAGTACCCCTGTCAAATCCAGATATAAACCACTGCCTATGAATTAGTCTTCCCCTGTAATATTTTCGTTTGATAAAGAGACTTTCATCAGTCTCTACAATTTTTTAGGATCCATCGGGATTTAAGCTTAAAATTTGCTCACTTGAATAAGCAATAAATTTGCATATCACTTCCCAAATGACAACGCAATAGTCGGTAACTGGATACCTGTTTATTCCCAGTTCGTAAGCTATATCGACATAGGTAACTCCGTTGAAATATTTATACATGATCTAAAAATGGTTTTTGAATCAAGTCTAGATCCTTCACAAAAACTATTAAAATGTACAAACTTAGATATTTTATACGGATTAATACCGTGTGCTCCCGAATTTTTGAATTTTCGCATATTTTGAATTTCCGTTTTTTTGATTTGCTGATATTTTGTTTTCATAGAAATAAGTTAGTAATTAATTTTTGTTACAAATAATTTGAATCAAAAAAAATTACAAAAACTTAGCTTACTTTTGATATAAAATGACTAATGAATTAAATAAATTTTATTGCATTTGATGAATCATCCATTAATTTAGACAAATCAATTATTTGGTTAACAATTTCCGTTTTGACATTTCCAATACCGGTTTACAGTATCCTTCCGACCATTTAATATAAATGAGTATTCATTAATGTTAGGTGTTGAAATCTTGTTATTCTTTGTAATCCATTGTATGGTATTTTTGCTGAGGTCAATTTAAGGGCAATATTTTAATTTAAAGATAAAAGTAAGTTTTTTAAATAAATTAATAAATTATAGCTTAAGTTTCAAAAGAACCGTAATAAACCGGTTACTAGTTGAAAAAAAAAACCATATTTTGCAGATTTACCAACATTTTAAACAAGATTTTTTAAAGTTGTATACCCATAACACATACTTTCATTTTCGTCGAGTCTTGCTTCAGCAAGAAACTCGTTCTGGGTAAAATAATTTGTCATAAGATGTTCTAAAAAACTTTCGTTTATTTTCAAATCTATGATGTCATTATGAATTAGTCTATTTTCTTCTACAAGCATCTGTGAGCTCTTTTTTCTTCCCATTTTGAGGGGTATTTTTTTAAAAAATAAAATGCTCTATAACAATCATGAACCTTTTTTTTTTACCATGTTTAAAATGAATACACTAGATAATTTATAAATCCTATTTGGGCTTGATTTATTTTCCAAGATTTCCTAAAATATATCGTGATGTCATTGTTTTAGTTTTAAAAATACTAATTATCATTGTTTTGAATGATGTAATTTAAGATGAGAAATATGAGAATCAGAAAGGATTAAGTTAAAATAATTTTTATATTCAATCCTTTTTATTGCAAAAACTATTCATGTTATCACATGTTCACAGCATTAATTTTACCTTTAAACATCTGGAGTTTGTAAATATCAACATGATCATTCTTATCTTTAAAAATATATCTAGTGGTTATAATATTTTTAAGTAACTTTTGGGTCTTTAATTAAAATAATATTAAAAGTATATGATATTTTCTATTACCCAGTTAAACACTTTTTTCATGTTCAATGATGGTTGCATTTTTAGTTTCGTCCTAAAAAGCCTTAAAATATTTTGATGAATTAACACATGTGAGTTATACATCTTTTTTGATATTATTCATTGTTTTTGAAACTTTTTAGACGCCCCTTACATGATTCTCCAATCAAAAAAAGAAATCTTAATGTTGGAAAATATTTACACAGAGATGGATTAACAGCAACTCACTTCTCAAAGTTGTTCTTTGAGAGAATTTTTTTCAAAAATTATGACTTAAACTTTAATTTAGTCAAATGTAATCTGGTGCATAATTGTTTTTTGTCCAATTTGTAATGAAGTAACTAAACTACATTATGTAAAAAGAAAAATATCAGACGGCTTTCTTTGATTCTTAAAGTCTACATGTCACTTATCATGTAACCTACGGAAAAATAGCTTTTTCGAAAGATCAAGAATGCAAATAAAAACTATTTTCATGATTAAATATAAATACATGAAAAGAAATACTTCCCAAAAAAAAGTTTATTAGTTTCAGGTCAACAGAAAAACGGTCTTTTAAATTTCCCGATCTCGTAAGAGAGGCTATTTGTGATTATATGATAATTACAAGCAACAAACTATGAGGTTTGGTCTCGAATGATACAAGTAAAATAGTTGAAATAGATCAAAGTCTATTTTTTAAAAGGAAGTATAGCCGTAGTCGTATAGCTGACAGCCAGTGCTATTAAGTTGGTATAGAACCAGGGGAAAAATCATTTATCGTCACTGTACCCAATAGAAGTTCTTAAACAATGAAGACTATCATTTTTGATAGTATATATCCCGGTACTACTAATATCCCTGCCCAATTGCGTGCCTATTTATCAGCACTCAAGAAAGTGAAGAAGTTTTTCATTTGAATATCAATGATCTTGTTAATTTTAAAAATATGGGTGATCCCACTGTTCACATCCCAATCCATTAAAGCTCTATATAGATATTTAAAAAAACTTATTGAGAGAATTTTAAACAATATCCCAAGCATAATATTCAAAATATCTTATTCATTATCTATGTGAATATAAAACAGAAAAAATAAAAAATGTTTAATATTTTGCTCTCTTAAAAATAAATTTATATTTATTTTACCCTTTTATTTTCTTATTTAAACCACGTATCATAAAAAAATGTATAACTTGCATACATCGATTAATTTTGTTACAAAGACAATTTAAAACGTTTTTTTTTAGTTCATGCATATTAAAAAATTCACATTTTGACAAAAATTCTTTGTTCAATTTTGTTAAGTATAGCCCCTCCGCTAGAGGAAAATCTATATGTTGTTAAAATTTTTTATGATCTTTTTATGTTAATAGGGTATGTTTATTTGCCAATTTTTTTTGATTATTGGAGGAATTTTTTATTTTGGAATTTAAGCCGGAGTTATCTCTTCATTATTGCGAATTCGTAATATAAAATCATATAGGTATCTAATTTACATAATAAAAAAATTATTTGTAATAATTTATTAACCATAAATATCACTATTAACACCATTTAAAAAATGTTAAAAATGAAAAATAATTAAAAAATTATAATTAAGGCAATTAATCAATTATAACCAATTTTCTTTAAAGCCATCAAGAAACCTCCCACAAATTCTTCTTGTTTTGGCTCCTTCATATATAGTACCAGAGAAATTTATTAATCCCTTGAGTGTTTCTATTGCGAGGAGGTATGAGATTCTTGATTGCATTATTCAATCTTTCTACTGTATTGGGAAGACGCCAGTTTCAGGATCTTTAAAGAATTTGTAATGATTTATTATTTGGTGGGTTAAATTTAAGTCTCGGTTGGCTGGACCATATGCTTTCGTTTTGTCTGTATAAATTATATATCTTGGTAGAACTTGCCTATCTATTACATCTTTTAGGGTATTGAAATTTCTAATAGGAACTTCTACCAGAAATTTTTTTTTCAGGAGTTCTTTCAATGCCTGCTAAAACATCGGAATCTTTCCAAATGGTTGGCACCATTGTTAATTCTTTTCACAAGTTTAGTTTCATCAATTTCAACAATTACTTGGTCATTACTAATCTTCACATCTCTAAAATAAACTGAATCTCCCAACAACTGCTTTATATATGCAGACCAGTATGTGAATGTCTTATTTGACCATCCCACCATACCAGTATTACTTGAGATAGGTCCTTTGTTATAAAAAATAATAAACAAATTCAAGTATTTCGTTTACAGGTAACCTGGAACCAGAAAAGAAAGAACTTGCAAATGTACAACTTTCATTTCTAAAATATTTCTTGCCGCATCTGTAAGCTCTTCTTTTAATAATTATCTTTATAGAAGAGCAAAATTTATGAAATTTTTATTTTCTTGAATAATAGACTCCTCTATTTAATATACAACGGCAGTATCTTTAGATTCAACAATAACTCTTAAAGCTTGTGATAAAAAACATATATTTATTATTAATATCATGTAAATACAATTATTTATTAATTTTATATGCATAAAAACACGATATAAAAATTAAATAAAACTTTTTTTTATGAAAAATTATTTAAAAATAAAATAATTATAAAAAAAAATAACAGGGTTTAAATTTGATCTTTTTGGCGGTAAAAAATATAAATATCAATTTGTAGGAACCTCTTAATAAATAATATAAAAAAAAGAAACGATATAACAATTAAATAGATATAGGAATAAGAAAAATTAGATTTGATTATTTATTATTGGTTTATAGCATCAAATAAGATTAATTTTCTAAACACGTTTATCACTCGAAATAACAAACGGATTAAAAAAACTAGGCTAGGTTGTATCAAGACAATATATATATAGAATATCCCAAAAGGGATATTTCTGTGATAAATATCTAGGGGGCTATACTACACTTCATCTTCTTTTCTTCTTTATTGATATTAATTATTTTATTTGTAAATAATTAATAATATTTTGATTGCTAATTAATTTATAAAACACCTAATTATAATTTTAAGGAAATTAAACAATAAACTTGTAAGATTTACAGCAAGATAATTTCCTACTTTGAAAGTCTATAGATTAGTTTTTGCCAAGGCGGGTATATGAATTTTTTGGACCGTTTTGGAAATTTTTGAAAAAAAATGGTTTTGAAAATATGAATTTTGACATACAAAATATTCAATAAACACAAAAAAGAATAAACGGTGGATCTAGATTATACGACGTTTTTGAAACAAAAAGTAAAAAAAATAATAAGCATCAATTCATTTGTAATAGTAGAAGTTGCAAATTATATAAATGATTTTTTTCCTTTTTAACTAAAATAAAAATTAAACTAAGTACTATGCATATTGCAACGATTAAATTCAGCTGCGAGCTCAAAATATTTGTTTTAAGTATCCCATAATTCTTAAATTAGCTGAATGTGGAAAATCGGATCTTTTGAAATTACAAAGTTCATTAAGTGATTAGAACTTCTATTTTCGTACTCTGTGCTATCTCTTAATGCAGTAAAATAAACCCACTATTAATCATTAAGACTAATAGACTAAGATAAATGTTCTCATAAATAATTTATCTCATTGTATCTATATTTCTATATAAAAAGGTTATAATGAAGACATTCCTTGTATCAGTCTCTATTTCTCCTACATATTTTTGACCAACAGACATATGCACAAGGTTGTATTTTCTCTCAAAATTAAATTTGTATCTATTTCTATCATTTTGCTCCATCAGTCAAAATTCAAACCGCCATGCTTGTCACTTTTTCTTAGCATGTATTCACAAACGGTTTTTTAACCAAGAGAAACACAACTCAAATATAGTAAATCAATTAAGTTGCTATTCAAAAGATATTTCTTAAGAAGAGGAACTCTTAATATTTTTATATATTTTTAAGAAAATTGTTTAAATTTTTATGTATTGTTAAGAAAATTGTTTAAATTTTTAGCTTTGAATCTTGAAAAAAGGCATTTTTTTTGGACAAAACATGAAAAAGATAAGCAGATCTACACACTTAATATAAACCATCTGGAGATACAATTTGTTTAAACAAAGACATTTTAGTCGCATCATTACAAATTTTAAATAAAATTTCATTTTGAATCATTTTGCAGTTGGCTAAAAAGACATTTGAATCATAACCGCTAGTAAATGTATGATCTATGAATATCTTAGACATGATCATATTCTTCGCATTTTCATCTGAGTTAAGTTTTTCCTGCCTTTTGACTTCTTTGGCAGATCTATGTTAGATGTAAGTGGTTTTTAAAATCGTTAAAAAACCTCATATATTCAACATGCAGCCAATAAAGACATTGACTTTTTTACAAATGATTCAAGTTTTTAATTTTTTTCAATTCTTTTAAAATTTTGTTGATTAAAAGCATTGATTATATATTATCATAATTTATATTCATTTACAGCTTAGGTTTCTATAATATTATTTTTTGTGAGGGCAAACAATAATTTTTAATCATTTAAGGGTGAGCGTAACCCGGAATCTCGCAGAAATCATTTTTTTTTGAAAAACCTTGAATTTGCCTAAAAATAAACAACAATAAAGATGTAAAACCAATAAAATATTTTACAACACAAAGAGGAGACATCATGATTTTGTTAAATGGCTTTTTATACATAAAAGACAGTACAAACGGGGATAAAAAAGATGAAGCTGTAAACACAGAATCTGTAAAACCTTTATAGTCAACAATGTTGGCAACCTAACAATAGAAAAGATTGATTTAAATACATGTAGGTCAAATGAAGGCAAAAATGCTTCTATACTAGCAAAAGGAAAATTTATTAAGAAGTGCAAAGATACCAAAGAAAATTTTACATCAATTTTTACCTGTGAATCTTCATCTTCAAACATAAATCTCTTTCAAAATCTGACTTCATTTGGATGTCTTCGAGATTATACAAGAAAATTACTTAATGAAAGGGATGACTATATCAGGAATATCAACGAAGATAATCCTCTTTCTCTTCAGAATAAATTTTGTGGTAAAAAGTTTCTGCAGTTTGATTCTGGTATATGGTCAGTCAAAAGATATCTAATTTTTATTTCTCATGAATTTAAAGCCTCAATGGCCACTATAGAAGTAGTAGTTTTAGATGGAACTTTTAGGTCGACTCCACCACAATTATATCAATTATTAACTATTAGTGTTATATCTTTGGAAAATCCATACCTCTTATTTTTATTCTACTACAAGAAAAAACTAAGGATATATAAAGAAGTCATGAGATATTTAAATAATCAGAAAATAATAAAAGCTGACGTAGCTGTGAGAAATTTTTAGGTCTAATGAATACTGTATTATCCCTTAATCTAATCATTGATTCATATGGTTGCTTGTTTCACTACGGCTAGTGTATTTGGCATAAAATCTAAAATGTTGGCTTCTTATCAGAATACAAAGCTAATACATCTATTTAACAATTATTTAAATTGTTTCTGAATTCGCCTTTTATCAATATGTCCAGGTTACGAGAAGCCTTAATTCTTTCATAAATACGGTGGAGACAGTAGTAAACGCAAAAAAATAATTTGATTTTGTCACTTACTTTTAACGCACATTGTTTGACATGATATGTGTCCACCCATATTTGATCGTAAAAGTTGGAGTGTTTTTAAAGGATAAAAAAAGGTATCCCAAGTACAATCAATTCTCTGGAAGGCTGAAATCGAGGTTTTAATAACATTGTAGATGTCAGCAACCGATATCTGGATAGATATATTGACGCTTTACGTAGTCAAACGAAAAAGACTACAACATGTAATGCAAGGTTTCAAATAGGAAAGTTTGAGGTACAAAGAACTTGTTTTTCAAAAGCACAAAAAATTAAAATTTACAGTAAAAATCAAAAATTATATGAGCGTTTCTGACATTTTCAGTTTTCTAAACAATACAAACTCTTAAGATTTTAACGATTAAAATATCATTAAAAAAGAATAATTTCTATAAAGAATTCACTTTAAATAGAATTAAAATTTATTTTTGTTATTTCTTTTAATTTATTTCATATTTCAGCCAAATTCCGGTTTATTTTAAAAAAAATCATTTGGGCGAAATTCCGGGCAGCTATATACATTTACACACTATTTTTTTATAATTTTATTTTTTGAGAAAAGCCAACCATAATTTTTAATCGTTTAAGTGGATCATAGATAACATATACTTTGGAAAACTGATTTGGAAATTTTTATGTTTGAATAATGACGGTTTAAAAAAAAATGTTGACATTTTTTTTATAACTGTAGAAAAAAATTATAAACCATTTTTGAAATCTCAAAAATTACTTTTTTTAAATGAATAAAAATTAAAAAAAAAAGAAAACAATAAAATTGCAAAAGAAACCATTTGCTTTACAATTAATTTAATTTTGGAAATTAATGTTTTTAATGAGAATAATAAAAAATGAATTTTAAATAGAAAGTCAAGCAAATTAGTTTTTTACAGAAAGCATATTTGTACGTAATTGTTACTAATATTAACTAGAGTTGATATTTATTAAAAAGAAAAATAAGTATTGATAAATTAAATAATAGATCACAACGTAAAATAACTTTTTAGTTTATTAAATCGTCAAAAAGAAAATAAGCATTGATCAATTACATCAGAGGTGTCCAAACTACGGCCCGGCAGGGACTTTTATCCGGCCCGCGAGACTTTAAAAAAGTTGCGTAAACATAAATGTAGCATGCCGCGTCGGTATTTATCTCGCTTTTTAAGGATGCATTAGGTTAAAATGACCACGGTAGTAAGCTCGAAAATGTAGAGTTTAGCTTCAAGTTTTTTCGGCAGTCGGTATAGTGAGTAAGGCGCTCAACTAAATAAAAGATTTTGCACTTTGACTTTGCGATGGATGTGCTGATCAGCAATTTCATCAAATTATAGTTGTTTTAAATTTGCGAGACTGTTCTTTAAATATTGCCGTCCACGGAAATTACGTATATTTTTTTACAGTTAATACATG